>APFE031039990.1:0-15346 GCA_000404065.3 Pinus taeda
ATGTTTATATTTCTGCAATATTTTATTTGTTGCATTGCTCTGTAGTATATAATTTTCTAATTGTTTGGTAAGGGATTGACTTGCACATTTCTACAAATCAAACATAGCTATATATACACCTACACATAAAAATTGAGACATGGAACTAACTATAATTTTATAGTTAGGTGAAAAATATTTGTGTATTCTTTTTCAATATAACTTTGAATTAATCTATAAAGTATTGAATATCTTATGTGTTAATACAAACATTTAAATTTTTGGAATATGATACGAAAAAAAAAAGAGTGAGTCACTTAATTAGTTATAGCAGTATTCATGTTTTCAAGAATACATTTGTTTTCGATTTTGCTCACAATATAATAAGATGGTTTTATTTGAATTATTGTCTTTGTGCTTACAATATCCTTGATATAAAACATAACTAATATATAAATTTATTTGGTTAGTAAGAATAATAGTAGGAATAGAGGAGTTATGTATATCAAAGTGCATGTGAGACTCATTTCTAGGTAGGTTTAGGCTATATATATATATATATGGAAAAGTTATGGATTAGTTGCAAACAATCACACTATTCATCTAATTACATTGTTCAAGATGTGTTATATGATTCCAGTTACACAAACTTAATATAAAACATGGTTGGTATATCAATATATTGGGCTAATAAGAATAGTAGCAATAGTAGAGGAATTGTGTGTGTCAAAGTGCATGTGAGACTTATTGTTAGACAATTCTTGGAAATAGAAAGAAATTATATGGAAAAATTGTGGATGAGTTGCAAACTATCTCACAACTTGTTTCATTACATTGTTCAAGATGTGATATATGGTTCCAGTTAGAGAATGAACTTATTTCATCTTATTTGACCTTTTATAGTAATAGTTTTGTGATTAGATAGCTATGGATGGGGATGTTCTATTATCTTAACCCAAATATGGGTGAAAGATAGAATACATTGTCAAACATCCATTATTTTCCTTATATACAATTTGACTTAAGACACAAAGATTTGGTATAGGATGTAAGATTACAATTGTTGCTAGGAAAGATTTTCCTCGTCATTGGCCCTCCATGAACATTCTACTATTTTATATAGAATTTTTTTGAGCATTTTGATCTCCATGTTTGAATCTAACAATGGTCTAGGAAAATCAAATTGATTAATGTGTAGTTTTTTTTTGTTATTGTATTTGGATCTCTTGAAATTTGATTGATTTCGAGACTTAAGCATATAGAGCTTAGATACCTCTAGGTTTTTTTAACTACTACACTAGATTGTGCTCTTCTTAGATTATTGTTGACAGTGCTGGACCCGCTAACAAGGGGGATCTCCCCAATATGAAGTCAAAACTAGACATCACACTATTTGGTGTAGGATTCTCATCTGGTATGATGGCCTAGTTTCCATTATCTTAGAGATTTTACTTAGCTCTTGTTGTTCAACACATGCGAGTGTTATGCTTGTGACTTCAAAAGGCGAGGTGAGTATGCCTGGTGAGTGCGTAATGTAACTTGTGTCTAGGTTCTCTTACTGTAAAGGAGAGGGTAAAAGTGAGCCCCTAGAGGAGAGGTAGTAGTACCACTTAAGGAGGGACACAGGTGAAAAATAAAAATGGTTTTTCCAGCATCGAGAAGAATAGTACATAGCAGATGCGATAGTTGTTAAAACCAAAGTGTAAGGTAAAACACATACACTATCCAACGAAGTAGTCCACACTACGATGATGGTCATTATAACCAAGAAAACACAAGGATGGTTTGTATAATATCTGGCGGAGTAGTCCACATGAATGAGACAACAATGATAAACAATACACCACATCTTCAATAATTTAAGTACTAAAATAACCAAAGTCGTTCAACTATCTTAGTACAGGTCAAGAAAACATGCATTACAAATGTTTAAAGAATAGTCTTACAAATGAATACAACAAATGCATGAAAACGTGTTGGACTAAGATAGGCTTCTGAGATAAGCAAAAGTTCCAAGACACATCTATACACCGTTCATTACTAGCCCCATTAGTACATTGGAGCCACTCCTCGCTCCTCAAATAATAGACTATAGACTCTCAAGGCTATGTGGGAGTTGCCAAGGTGAAAATTCCTCTGGTTAGACAATGAGGGGGTATATATATCCAAGGGTGATGCTTGACCCTAATGACTCTTGCACTTCCTCATGACCATTTAACTTCCTATGACTTTTTTTCAACTAACGTAACTCTTCAACTTCATATATGTGTCTGTTGGAATTTTACTGTACATTACATTTGATTATGACAAGTAATTCCCATAGTAGTGATGTGGCCGAGATTACTCATGACACAACACAAGCTACTATGTTGTTGAGTTATGCATGTACTCTCAGTTTCTCGGGTCTTCACTCCCGCATAGAAAAGTGCCATGGGGTCTTTGATGGGCTTGGTGTTTCTTGATGGTCTCATGCATGTCTTCTTTGGCTAACTGCTTAATGTGTTGTGTAAATCCATCCAGTTGCAAGTAAGTCTTCTAGCATGTGTTCCTTCTTCACCCTGTTCTTCATCACACCATGTTCCATCAATGTACTTATTCCTGTAATTCACTTGTAAATTGATGACATCAAATCCAAAAATCTCCTAGTCTAGCATGATGCATTGTTTTCAATTTTAGGTTGAGCTAAATGAGAGAGAAGAAAAGACACTAAAACTGCACAGAGCACATCTCAAGATGAGATGAGGGGTTCTAGAGTAGTGTCGGGAAAAACTATGTAGAGGTGACTTGGGAGGAAAAATTATGCAATCAAGGTCAGCAGTATCAGTTGCTAGGTGAAACCCATCCATGCAGAATATTCTCAATTCCTTGGGGGAAGACAAGGCAGGGTGTCTGAGGAACTCCTCGACAGCTCTGTAAAACTTCTTGAGGGAGAAAGAGTGAGGCAGTAGGATGCATTGACAAGAGAATCTGCGCAATTTTCTAGAGTAAGGCATTATCAGGCTTCGACAAGCTGTTAGTCACAAATGTGCATTTTGCGAGAAAATGCATGATAGGAAGCCTAGGGACTGTCAACCAATATAGTGCATTTCCTAGGCACAGTGCAAGACAGGTAACCTAGGGGCTTGCTAGGAAAATCTATGCATTTCGTAGAGGCAGAGCCAAGTGGGCCAGCATGAGTCATCTCAACGCCTGTGTGCAATTCTTTGGAACAGTGTAGAGTAGGAATGTAGATGACCAGTTGGGTTTCTCTACACAGTTGTGGTGAATAGTGCAATCCTGAGTTGGAGTGTAGAGAAGATTTACGGTAGACCAGAGGAAGGCTTGATAGCTGATCTTATGAAAAGCTAAGATTGGATTAGGTTTGGAGGCAATTTCAGCATTGTTCTAGGAGACACATAGCTTGCTCACTTCCAGGATTGTGCAGTGCAACTACCTGGGGGAAGCCTCAAACACTATGCATTTCTAGGTAGCATAGTAGGGTCATTGAGATTAGGCATCATTTAAAGGGGTTTGTATGGTCGACATATTTTGAGGGAAAATGGCTAAGTGTGAGAGCAAGTGAACTTATGTAGACATGACATTGTGATCATACACTTAGCATATTTTGATGACAAGAGAACATGGACCAACAATAGAAATCATGTGCTTAGTGAGACTATCTCAAAACTAAGAGTGACAAGTGCAACACTTCAGATAGACCTTTGAACAACCGTGATGACACTTGCATGACTATGCTTGCAAATTTATGTGTGAGTGTGACCATTGATCACAAAGTGAAGAAAACTCATGCACACAAAGATAAACCTTCAAAATTGCTAGAACAAGATTGCAAGCATGAAAAACCAATCTGTATGCCAGAATATGACTGTTTTTGCATCAAGAGAAAGAGATAAATACCATACTTACCCTCTAGATGGTTATGCATTTGACAGAGTTGGCATGTGGTTCTAGTATTTTATCATAACACAGTTCCATAGTCTTGCTACTCAACTCCTTGAAAGTCATCTAGAATATCATATTTCCTTATGGTCACTTAGAGATAGATTTGCGCAGTTTCAGTAGGTGGTGTCTACTATCAGGATGAGACCCTACAAGGCACATATCCAAAGTTTCTGAACACAAGATAGACTGGACAACTAGCAAAATACTTTGCAGTTTTGGGATGCAAGACACTGCTGCAGGATGGGGTCCTCAGAGGAAATTTCTGCGCAGTTTTCCTTAGCTAGGCTGTCATAATTCTTTGCGCATTTCTAGAAAGCAGTGTTGGCTATCTGACTACTCTGCGTATTTGTGGAGAGCAGTGTTGGATGCCTGCCTGCTCTACACATTTCTAGAGAGTAGTGATGGTTGAGCCGCTAAGGGATAACACTACACAAATTTTGGAGATAGTGGGTTCTGGATAAGGGAAGGACAGTGGAAGAGACCACTGTGAAATTTTGGATGCCAAGGGAGTTCGGGGTTCCTACGCATTATGTAGTTCCATTAGGCAAGGAAAAAATATTAAGGGTTGTAGAAGAAAAGCGTGCAGTTCTAGAAAACTAGATGAGGCTAGGTTTCTCGAGAAACTAGCTAAGTGTGAGATCAGTGAAACTCATATAAACAGTGATAGAACTTGATTAGGACCACACACTGGAAAACTTAGTGATACAACATAGACCATCCATAACATATAAAACACACTCTTATTGATGCAATGACCTTTGTTACAAGGGTGTGTGAAGTGAGTGTGAAACATGTCTATGTAATGAGAACAACTCATATGCACAAAGCTTTCCCTTTGCAACATAAAAAACTTCCCTTTGCGTGACAAATGATAATCCCCATACCCAAATATGACATATGCTACATAAAGATGGGGATGTGGACGACTCTTAAGATCAAGGAGTGGACTTGTGATCACTAGCTTATGAATAAGTGACCAAGGAACACTTGATCACATGATCCATTGTAGGCTCTGAAATTTGGATGCAGGCCAAAATTTTGGTGGGTGTTGTAGCCGCTACAACACCTTGCGACACACTGGTTGAATACTAATTTCTCTATTTCAGTTAATTTTAGCATAGGGCCTTGGTATTTCAGGGAGTATTGAATCGTTGTGCATATTCCCTCAGCTTCCCTACTTCATGGATAGATATGGTTCACCCTATACCAACTCAGTTGAACAAAACAAAATATTTAGCTAGATCACAGTGTTTCAAAATTGCGAAGGGTAGTTTGGCTCATGCTCTTAATATCTTTAGAGTATAAGTTTTCGTCTCTAGTGTTTCTTTGCTGCCAACAGGCCTGAACAGTACCCTGATGGAGTCACACAAGAACACAAGAATTTCTCCACTGCCAGTGAGCCTGGCTAGTACCCCAATGGAGATTCTTACTTCACCACTTTGCGTAGGAAGCCTTTCTCTTATTTTTCCTTTGTTATTTTTTTGAAGATGACTATGCATAGGCACTTATTTATTTTTGGCGTGGAAGATGGATCGTGACTTATTGAGATAAAAAGAGTGTGTTCCTTCAGAGAAGCATGTAACACCTCTGGTTGCATGTTTAGATTTCCCCTTCTCCATTTATACTAGTTGGATGAGATTGAACCACAGAGCAAAAGAGTAAGTACAGGCATTGGGTTTCCTAGTTTGGACATAGGTTCATGGTTTGATTAGAGCCTCCCTTAAAGATGAACCATATTTTCCATTGAGACTTTATCAGCCAAAAGATACAACCAAGCACAGAGAAGATAGGCACAAGATTGGCCAAGTGCTACAATGTCAAAAGACTCTTGGACTTCAGCCACATAGTTACTCAAAATCTAGGACAGAGTGTAGGGTAACACTTATTCACATAATCCAGACAAGAAAAAACTCAACACAAAAGGAAAAATAAGATGAGAGAAAAGGAGTGCACAACAATCAAATAAAACTAGAAGATGAGAAAGTGAGTCAAACGAAACAAAATGTGAAATTGGAATAAGGAAACCATGATGGACTACAAGTGAAAAATGAGTGCAAGGATAGGAAATCTAAGAGAAAACGAATCCTACTCTTATCCTAACAGGCTAAATGGTCAGGGCTACGTGAAATGATATTTCCAGTGAAGCCACTGTAATTGTTCCTAACCTGCATCCACTAAGATACAAATGATTAAAACAAATAAAAAGTAGTGTGCAACAAAAAATAAAAAACTTGACGAAGTTGCACATGGAAAGGAAGGTCTTGCATGTGGGTAGAAAGATGTGTCACAACCATTCAATACATGTTCTTACCTTTTTTATGGATACCCTTTCTAAGAGAACCTCAAAAAATTATTGTGGGTGCGTCCTCATCTGCTCCGAGCTTCTTAGCAAGCATGAGGAAATATTAAAGCTTGTTACCTACAATGGAGCTTTCCAAGTAATATTGTTCCATCCATTCAGTGATTTGATCAGAAGATTCATCATGGTTGTTTGGATAGCCTCGTGATTTGTGAAGGTGAATTTTTGATTTGATAAACAAAATCACTATGGGAATCTTGTAAGAAAAAATAATTTTGATCATTCGCAACAGTCATGCTAAGACAGTGAGGACCTTCCATAACCATCAACACAAGCTAAAGTGCCTCACATGCTTGACAAAAGTCTGAAGGGATAAATGGTGAACAACAAATATCAAAGAGTGTGAAGTGACTGTCATTGGATGTGTTGTGGGGAAAATGATAGGCTAAATGATAGTCACCCCAGATAGAGAAATGATCATATGAGTTGTTTGGGACATTAGATTCCTACTTTACAATTTGAAAAATCTTGTGAATTCTCTGCACAATTGAACCAAGTTCATTGTGAACTAAATATGATGGACAAATTTGGAGTGGAAGGTTCGTAAAGAAGACCAATGAGCTAATCATGAGAGGTAAAATTCGATAATTGTGATTGTGGGTAAATACAATCTTTGAGATGATCAACTTCCCAATTCCATGACATGGACACTCCCAACCTAAGTTTGATGTAAGAGATGTGTATGAAGACAGATGCATTGTGATAGGCTCGTTAATTTGGTCATTAGTGAAATTTTGAAAATTTGGAATATCACACCCATAATACCAAATATTTTTTACATGGGAATCCACACCAAACCAAGCCATGTAGATAAACACATTATGCTTGAGAAACTAGATTTGATTGGGTTCCTATGGCTTACCAAAGTCACGAGGTCCTGACATATCCATCAACAGACGTTTAAGTGCCTCGACTCCCTGGTGCATCCTAGAAATTTTTAGAATTACAAAATAAAAATTTGAAACGTGAACCAGATCATGCATGGCTTAAGGGTGGTTGTTGTTGCTAATTTCAAAACTGCTCTCAGGATGGTAGCCATCTTTGTTATAGGTTGCACTAGATATTTTAGCTTCTACAAGCTGACTTGAAGAGTTGTCTTCATGCAAGAGAAGAGATGATGAGGGTTGGGATGAGTGATATGTGATTAGACTGTGTTCATCATGGACAACCTCACTTCCTTGTGTTAATTGAGGAGATATCTCATCAAATGAAGAGGCAAGAGAACATGGAGTATCTCTGACACATGTGGATGCATTGTGAATGGTAGGACACATGGGTGAGTGAGGGGAAGAGAAAGTTACGGTATGAATATCCTCTTTACCCAAAGCACATTTCAGATCTCAATTAAAGTCTTCATGAGGGAACAAAAGATCACATGATGTGCTTGGGAATTCGTCACAACATATGGAAGCATAGGAGTGGTGACTACACAAGACTAGGGGTTGATTGAAAGAATTAATTGTACAAGATGTTCCATCGAGATTAGCATATTGAGAACCATTCAAGAATGGAAGCCCATTGTATTGATGCACACAATTTCACCATATTGAGAAACATGAACCAAGCATTTAAGATATTATCTTAACAAATTGAAGTTCGAAAGTTGTTCAAGAATTTCATAATAGAGGTGAAGAAAGTGATCAGAAAAGTCCTCAATTGATTTGTCAGGCTCCACTCTTAAACGAGACTTTTTTTAACGGAAATCTCGGTGGCTATAGTCATCGAAAATTTTAGTCATCATTTTGGCAAGCTAACCAAATGAATCGATAGAGGCAAAGGGTAATGTGTGACACCATTTCTTAACATGACCTTCCAATGTGAGGGTGAGTAATACAGTCCAGGAATTTTTGTACTCTATTTTGTGGCGTAGGAAAAAGTTTATAACTTGACACACATGTGCACGAACATATGGTTCACCCTCACCACTCAACTTTAACTTGGACAGGTCATGGAGATATTTTGTGTTGATGGTAAATTCGAACTTTGTATAAATACATCCTAGGATTATGATGTTAGAAAGAGCCATTTTTAAATAAGACATTCAATCTAGACTCTATAGGCACAACTTGTTGTCTGACCCTCCTTCTAGAACCATTTTGTTGATAGTGCTAGACCCACTATCAAAGGGGAACTCCCTGATATGAAGTCCCAACTATATCTCACACCATTTCATGTAGGAGTCCTATCTGGTACAATAACCCGATTGACATTATCTTAGAGATCTTTCTTAGCTCTTGGTGTTCAGTACATGAGAGTGTTATTCTTGTGACTTTAAAAAGTGAGGTGAGTATGCTTGGTGAGTGCATAAAGTAACTTGTTTCTAGGTTCTCTTATTGTAAAGGAGTGGGTAAAATTCAACCTCTAGATGAGAGGTAGTAGTACCACCGATGGAGAGAAACATGTCAAAAACAACAAGGGTCTGTCCATCATCTAGTCGAATGTTCCATAATAGATGTGGTAGTTGTTAAAACCAAAGTTTATGGGAAAACGCGTACACTATTCAGCGGAGTAGTCAACACGAGGGTCACAGTCATTATAACCAAGAAAACACAAGGATGTTATGTCTAATGTTTAGCGGAGTAGTCCACATGGACGAGATAGAATTGATAAACAATACAACACATCCTCAACAATGTAAGTACTAAATTAACCAGAGTATTTCAACTATATTAGTATAGGTTATGAAAACATGCATTCCAAGCATTTAAATAATAGTCTTACAAATGGATATAAAACATGCGTGAAAACATGCTAGCTTAAGATAGGCTTCTGAATTAAGAAAAAGTTCCAAGACACATCTGTACACCATACATCACTAGGCCCAGTAGTGGGAAATTTGAGCCACTCCTAGCTTCTCAAGGAATAGACTACAGACTCTCAAGGCTATGTGGGAGGAGCCAAGGTGGTTATACTCATCAAATGTTTTAGTAATCATTTATGCAAGCTCATCGAATGAATCAATAGAGGAAAGGGGTAGTGTGTGACACTGTTTCTTAACATGATCATCAAATGTGATGGTGAGCAATACAATCTAGACATATTCGTACTCTATTTTGTGGCGTAGGAAAAAGTTTATAACATGACACACATGCACACAAAAATATGGCTCACCCTCACCACTAAACTTTAAGTTGGACAGGTCATGGATATCTTCTACAAGGATGGCATGTTCGAACTTTGTAGAAAGACATCCCAAGATTATCATGTTACGAAGAGCGATTTTTAAATAGGAGATTCAAACAAAACTCTATAGGCACAACCTTTCATCTGACCCTCCTAGCACCATTTATTTTACAGTGCTAGACCTACCATCAAAGGGGATCTCCCCAGTATGAAGTCCCAACTAGGGCTCAAACCATTTGGTGTACGAGTCCCATCCAATAAAATATCTTGGTTGCCATTATCTTAGAGATCTACCTTAGCATTTGTTGTTCAACACATGAGAGTGTTATTCTTGTGACTTCAAAAATCGAGGTGAGTATGCTTGGTGAGTGGTTAATGTAACTTGTGTCCAGGTTCTCTTGCTGTAAAGGAGAGGCAAAAAGTGAGCCTCTAGAGGAGAGGCAGTAGTACCACCAAGGGAGACACACACATGAAAAACGACAAGGGTTTGTCCAGCATCTAGCGGAGTAGTCCACAATGGATGCAGTAGTTGTTAAAACCAAAGCATAAGGAAAAACATGTACACTGCCCAATGGAGTAGTCCACATGAGGGTGACAATCATTATAACCAAGAAAACATAAGGATGTTCTATATAATTTCTGACTAAGTAGTCTACATGGATAAGACAAAATTGATAAACAATACAACTCATATTCAATAATGTAAGTACTAAAATAACCAAAGTAGTTTAGCTATCTTAATACAGGTTAAGAAAACATGCATTAAAAATGTTTAAAGAATAGTCTTACAAATGGATACAAAACATGTGTGAAAATGTGTTGGCTCGAGAAAGGCTTCTGAATTAAGAAAAAGTTCCAAGACACATTTGTACACCATACATCACTAGCTCCAGTAGAGGGACATTGGAGTCACTCCTCACTCCTCAAAGAAAAGACTACAGACTCTCAAGGCTATGTGGGACGAGCTATTATCTCATATAATGAGGGGGTATATATAGCCAAGGGTGATCGTTGACCCTTGTGACTCTTGGACTTCCCCCATGACCATTTAGATTCCTATGCCTTTTCAACTAATGTGACTCTTCAACTTCATATTTTGATCCGTTGGAATTTCACTTTACATTACATTTTATTACAACAAGTATGGCCCATAGTAGTGATGTAGCTGAGATGACTCATGACACAACGCGACATGACACTTCTGAAATGTACTGGATGATTGTGGTGTCCATGTCAAGTTTCTATGTTGTTGAGTGATGGATGTACTCTCGGTGTGTTGCATCTTCACCCCTGCATGGCAAAGTGTCGCCAAGTATTTGATGGTCTTGGTCTTGCTTGATGGTCCCATGCATGTCTTCTTTCACTTGTTTCTTGATGTGTTGTGTACATCCATCCAAATGTAAGAAAATCTTCTAGCATGTGCTCCTTTTTCATCATGTTCATCATCGTGCCTTGTTGCATCAATCTACCTGTTCCTCCAATTCACTCATGACGGGATGACATCAAATCCAAAAAACTCCTAGTCTAGCATGATGCGTTGTTTTCAGTTTCAGGTGCAGGTGACCGAGAGAGGAGAAGACACTGAAATTTCATAGAGAGTAGCTCAGCCCTAGATGAGGGGTTCTAGAATATTGCTAGGAAAAATTGCACAGAGGTCACTAAGTGGAAAAATTATGCAATAAGGATTAGCAGTGGAAGCTACTAGGTGAAACCAAACTAGGAAGAATCTATGCAATTCCAGGGGGGAAGACGAGGTAGGGTGTCTAAGCAACTGCTAGACAGTTCTACACAATTTCTCAAGGGAGACAGGGCAAGGTAGCAGGAGGCACTGGCAACAGAATATGTGTGATTTTCTAGAGCAAGGCATGATAGGGCTTCGGGAAGTTGCTGGTCACAACTGTACTTTCCTAAGAGACAGTGAAAGGCAGGCAAACCTCAAACTGCCAGCCAGTTCTGTGGATTTCGTGGGCACAGTGTAAGGTAGTAAGCCCAGGGGATTGCTAGGAAACTTTTTGCATTTCTTGGAGGCAGAGCCTAGCGAGTCAGTAGTATTCATCTGGGTAGCTTTGTGCAATTTTTTGGATCAGTGTAGAACGGGACTAGATATGACCATCTAGGCTGCTCTATACATTTTTGGGGAAGAGTGTAGTCTTGGGTTAGAGTGTAAAGAAGATTTTTAGTAGACTAGAGGGAGGCTTAATAATTGATCTTGCAGGAAGGACAAATTGGATCGGGCTTGGAGGCAACTTCTACATTGTTCTGGGTGATAGGAAACCTACTTACTTCCAGTATTGTGCAATGCGGCTACCTAAGGGAAATCTCAATCATTTCACATTTCTGGGAAGTAGAGTAGTGTCACTGAGATCAAGGTCTGGTTGAAGGGGTTGGTCAAGTCAAAATATTTTCAGGAAAAATGCCTAAGTTTGAGAGTAAGTGAACTTGTGTGGACATGAAATTGTGATGATACACTTAGCGTGTTTTGTTGACAAGACAACAAAGACCAACAAGACAAAACATGTGCTGATTGAGACTATCTTAAAGCTAAGAGTGACAAGTGCGACACTTGATATAGACCTTCGAACGATTGTGATGATACTTGCATGAAAGTTCTTGCAACTTTATGTCTGAGTGCGACGGATGTTCATAGAGCGAAGACAACTCATGCACACAAAGACAAACCTTCAAAATCGCCAAAACAATATCACAAGCATGAAAAAGCAATATGTATGCCAGAAGATGACCATTGGTGCAAGAAGAAAAAGGGAGCAAGCCCATACTTACCCTATAGATGGTTATGCATTTGACAGAGTTTGCATGCAGTCCCGATATTTTATCATAGCATAATTCCTTGGCCTTTCTCCTCATCTCCTTGAGAGTCATATAACATGTCATATTTCCTTGTGGCCACTGAGAGATAGATCTACATTGTTGTAGCAGGTAGTGACTTCTTCCAAGATGAGCCCTTGGGAGGCACATCTACATAGTTTTTTAATGTGAGACAGACTAGATAGCTGGGATAATACTACGTAGTTTTGGCATGCAAGACATTGTTGTGGGATAGGGTCCTGGGGGGAAAGTTTTGTGGAATTTTTCTGAGAAAGGCTGTTGAACTACTCTGTGAATTTCGGGAGAGAAGTGTTTGATGCTTGACTGCTCTCTACATTTTTAGAGAGTAGTGCTAGTTTCATGCCTAGGCTAGATATTACTAGAGAGAAGTGTTGCCTGGGAAGGTGAGGGACAACCTTGCACGTATTTTGGAGACAGTGGGTTATGGCGGATAGAAGGGAAATGGAGGAGACCACTGTGCATTTTTGGATTCCAAGGGAGGCTGGTGTTCCTGCGCATTGCATAGTTCTAGTAGGGAAGAAAAAAAACTTGAGTGTTGTTGAAGCAAAGTGTGAAATTCTGAGAAGCTAGATGAAGCTAGGTTTCTCGAAAAACTTTATAAGTGTGAGCTAAGTGAAACAGATATAAACAATGATAGAAATTGACTATGATCACACTTTGGAACACTTAGTGATATAACATAGACCATCCAAAACATATAAAACATACTCTCCTTGATGCAACGACCTTTGTGACAAGAGTGTGTGAAGTGAGTGTAAAACATTTCTATGTAATGAGAACAACGCATACATACAAATCTTTCCCCTTGCAATAGAAAAATCTTCCCTTTACATGACAAATGATAATCCCCATACCCAAAGATGAAACGTTCTACATAAAGATGGGGATGGGGATAGATTTTAAGATCAAGGAGGGGGCTTGAGATCATCAGCTTACCAATAAGTGACCAAGGAATACTCGATCACAGCCTCCATGGTAGGGTCCAAAATTTGGATGCAGGCCAAAATTTTGGTGGGCGTTTCAGTTGCTACAACAACTACACAAGTGAAAAAATTTCAAGTTAAATGTGCACAGGTTGCCAAGATAGCAATGTGTTTGTTGTCATAATACCCCTCCATTTGGTATCGTGTTGGGAAAAGTTAGACTGTTTTAGAGTAGAAAATATAGGACTAGGGACGAAAAATGGAACAAATATTTTATCACTAAATATATAAAGGGAAAATTAAATGCTTGGAAAATGAGACACCTAGTAATGAAACTTTCTCCAAATGAAACCCCATTGTTGAATGGGAATGGATAAATCCTTCATGATAATAATTCTAGATCAAATTATATAAAATATTAATGGATGGGAGATAAATATACATTAAGCTTCTTAGCTGGAGAAAGATGCTAAGTTAAAAGAAAAACATAGATGCCTTGCTGGAGAGAAAGGTGAGATTTTATGGGAAAATCCTAGGAAAGTGGATAAAAATATCCATAAATGTGGGACACCGCTAAAGGAAACCATCTCATGAAAAGGGGGAATTAAATACCCATTGAATGAATCAGTAATAGGTTGTTGATCCTTGTGAAAGTACTCTCACCTTGGGTGTGAACTAGAGGAAGTCAGTTCTAGGTTAGGTGGAGGTGTTATGTTTTTCAAGTAAAACCCTATCATTTATTCGGTTGAATGTGAGCATGGGGGAGCCATTTTCATCATACATTAGCCCTAGGTGTAGAATCTCTATGTCAGGCCATGGAGAATGTTTTCTCTTCAACATGCCAAAAGATGAACATTCAACAATGCCCTTGTCGCTTCCAAGCCCTCAGCCTTAAGGAGTGCAGGGGTCTGGAAAGAAAGGCTTATATTCGGAAATGTTTGTTTTTGGATGGTAGGGTGTTAGATTTATTGATAGATGTTGGGTTCACAATTTGAACTGATGTCAACAAATAAGTCTTAGACCAAGTCAACAATCATGATAAGCCATGGGACAAGAGAGTTTTGTGAGACGAAATGATATGCTTATTTCAAATGTAGCTACTCACTACAATAATAAATATTTAAAACCAATTTATCGACTATGGGATTCACATTTATAAGGGAGGAGGCATTACCCCTGCCTTGCCAACAATGAACAATGGGGAAGATGATCTTAAGAGGCCAAAGTTAGAATCAGTTTCTACTATCAGGAAGCATACTATTTTGTCATTGTGCATATATATTTAATTTTGGATGGGCATTTATTTGATTATTAGAAATCATTTTCTAGGAAAATAAACCAATTCCATTCTCGATGCCTTTTAATTATGTGGTGTGATGATGGGCATGATCGATTATGGAGGAACCAATTTCCATCCTAGATGTCTTTCTTCTTAACATGGGAAGATAATCTCAAATGTGAAGTCTTGGTCACACCGAACACCCTAGTCAGTGCCCCAGAAGGAGAGGATTGACTAATTGATTACCAAGTTTGGATGATCTGGGTGTATCCTTATTTGTAATGGAATAGGCTACATTGGTTGGCAAATTGATAGGGGTGGATTTGATAAGTGAGATGGAACAATTCAAATAGAGGTGTATTACACTGTTAATGGTCGACGAATATATGGTGTGCTGTGTAGGGGATTGAACCCTTTGTGGACTCCTCTCTTGGTGGCTTGGCACTAAACTAGAGTGGTGGGCTATGTGCTAGCTTGATCGAAATTTTCTCTATACATGCAGCCACGTCCCCAGAGCAGTTCAAGTAATATCATTGCCCCTAAGAGATCCTACCTCAGAGCTTTGTAATTAGTTGGGTGTTAGCTTCATGATTGTTGAAAAATTGGAGGCATATTCACAAAAAACCATAATACGAAATCAATGACCTTAATGATCTAGGTTGACATACTTATCGGTGGATATGGGATACCAGATTAAGAAGGTATGCAAGGGAACCCATATATCACAAAAATAATTTGTCGAATGGATTCCATCCCCAAGGGTGCTTTTCGTTGGTCCTATTTTCTTTTCCCAAACCTCGTTCACACAACCAATCACTCAAGCCATTGGGGAAGACATAAGATGCCACAGAGAATGGGTGGGATCTCCTCTTCATTTAGCAGGGTGATCTTATT
>APFE031039992.1:0-11162 GCA_000404065.3 Pinus taeda
CCCAGCTCATTAAGATATGGATATGCTATGGGAAGGGCAATGGTCATGGATTGATATTGAGGCTGAATAAACAATTGATTAACCCTGGCAATCTGATCACTGGACAACTTTCCCCCTTTTGTTATCAGATCATGGATGGAGAGAGGAGTTAGGGGTTTTGTGGTGTGGAAGTGGAGCATTTCATTGATGGCCTCAGGGGTGATATGGAACAATACTGAGCCTGAGAGGCTGAGGACGGCTCTCTGATAGGGGTCATAGCTCAACATGCATTGTTTTATCAAGTCTGGGAGGACATTGACTTGAGGGAGGTTGTAAATGGGTATGTGGGAATCCCAAATTCCTAAGGTGTCAGCCCCACTGAGATGTTGGGACTTTAATTCATTCATCAGGTGAATGTTAAACTTGGCTGTCATAGGCATGAAGTCTAACATCTGGTAATCTTTATCACCTAGGGCTTTCCACTCTAGCTCTCTGTGTGGGGAATTCAGTGGTTGAACATTCAGGACTATTGGCGTCTCCATGGCTAAGCAGTAGTTATGACTTGGTGCTGAACTAGTTTTAGCGGGCAGGAGACCACAGAGGGCTAATTTTGCAGAAGTCAATCCAATTGTAAGGGTAAATGAGGCAACTGTGGTGACAATGGTGCGGAATGCACAACAAGAGTTAATTGAGGGATTGCATGAGCATGGCAACTCTGTTTGTTTGGTGAATTATGCTGTTTAGGTTTACAGTCCACGAATGCATGGACAGAGTGGGAATTTGGGGAAGGGTGGCTCTATATGGGTTCAGCAGGTGAAATTCGCCCCTGCAATTGTGAGGAATGCTCATTTTTCCGGAATTTATTGGTAAAAACAGGTTTGTTTTACTCTTGTGAATTCAGTTTCGGAGAAATATGGACATAACTTAGCTCTGAAAGGATGCTCTGGGTAAATACCTGGTGAATTGCCGGTAATGGTGACAAGTATAGGGGGGTTTTAGGCGGCAGCGTTCTTTAGGTCGATTTCTGTAGGTTGGCGGCAGATGGACGTAATTTTCATGCAGAGGAGAGCAATAGTTCTTTCAGCGAAAATGAGAAAAAACGCGAAAAACGGCTAAATATGGACTTTTTGGCGCGCTTTTTGGATGAAGTCAGCATGACGTCATCAGGTGGGGTTAGGGTCGGGTGACGTCAGCATGACGTCATCGGGTGACATGGCAGTCTATAATTGGTCCATGGGGATTGCACAGGTGGCAGACACGCAGGAGTGGTGGCGGTCGGGGGTGCTAACAGGGCACCAAGCGGAAGTGACGTGGGCGGGTCGTGGCGATGGTGTGGGCAGGCGGTTTAGTAGAGTGGTAAGCGGGTTTTCTCAGACCACCCTCTATACGGTCGCGGTATTGTCAGAGGGCGCTCTAAGAGAGTCTAGGGGGTGACGCATGGCGGAGGCCTGACGTCACCCTCTGACAGTTTCTCGGAAGGTAACTTTTGATCGCGGATGCCCGTGCGATATGATGTGGGCCGTCGGATGGGAGGGCCCAGTTTCGACAGTCGACAGATCGATAAGGTGCGTGGGTAATATTTGACTGCGGGGAGAATAAAATATTACTTTCTTTTGTAATTCGCGCCTGGCGGAAACTTTGGAAAAAGTGGGTTTTCCAGGCTTTTTCAGCATTTGCGGGTTAAATGGGTTTTTGCAAAGGTTTATTAACAAAGTGGGTTTAAGGCTATTAATCTGAGCAAATCTCGGATTAATCCCTAGGATTAATTCTTTGGCGCTCTTTGGGTTGCGCTCAAATGTTTTTAGCGCTTGAAGATCTTCAAAGTCGTACATAGAGCTATAATGCTCGGGGAAGGGGATACATAGATTTTTGGGTTTTTTCCAAGTTTTACATAGTAATAGGGGAATAGGGGGTATAGGGAGTTAGATAGTAATAAGTTAGTAGTTAATATGAATGAAAGAGGTGGATGGGGGGAATACTAAGTTTTTATGAAATCAACTTAGTTTTTAGGAAGTAGATCAAAATGAAAAGAATATTTGCACAAGAAATGTGGCTCTTAAAGAGAATAGAACCAACAAAAGACTTTGACTTTCTTTGTGTACATGGGTGGCATAGGGATGTTAGTCATGAATGGGATAGGGGGTGATTTGGAAGTTAGACATGCTCCATTAGGCTTCTGCAAGACTGCTGCAAACAGGTCATTTGTACTGGCCCCATGTTTTCACCTTTGCTATAGGCCAGTGAAATGCCATGGACCAAGCTTTCTGCAACCCCCTCTACCTACCCACTCTATTGCCTAGCAGTTTTTGTTACTTCCAAGGAGGGTGCACTTATATTTGCAAACCCTTTTGTGCCTTTTCTTTTCCCTTTGGCTTTCTTTTGATTTTCTATCTAAAGCTACCCTTATTGCTTCCAAGGCCCCAGATTAAAGAGTTGGGAACCTTTCTTTCTCTACCTATCTACTTTACCTGCCAAGATTGAGCTGTTTGGACAGGTTTCTTTCTCTAATCTACAACAAAAATTGAAACATGGCATGACCCAGCTTAGGCTGTTGGATCACCCATTCTGAAGTAGGGCAGCATCAACCAAATGTAGGTATACTTTTTCCACAAAAATATGAGATCTTTGTATCACCAAAGTAGATCATATTGGCACTTCCCCTGCCAATCATGAAAAATGAAACCTATTGGTATAGGTAGTTAACATGATCAAATCAAAATAACATGTTGATATGCATATTTTGGTCGCCTGCAACCACAAGTTTAGTTATTACATTCATATTCTCTATAGTAAAATATTCAAACTTCCCTACTCATAGAAATTTTTGTTGCCCACTCCATATCTATAGGACTGACATACTTATGGATTTTATGCATAAAGCTTCATTTTTGTGACCTACAAGCATAATTTCACCCATAGGACTACTTACGTGTGGTTGGAGGTATATAACTACATTGATAAGCTTGCTTCCATGCGGTTGACACTTAGACTAAAGGGAAACCCTCTCTTCTCCTACCAGAACTTGCTACAAATTGACAATGTCAAATATTTGTCTATTTATGTCCATAAAAATTCAATAATAAATAATCTTCTATACATTTAATGCAAACGATAATTGGTGTAGGGGTCTTATGAAGAGTCTCCCTCATAATGAGAAACCACTTTAAACTTCATCATTATAAACCTTTCTATCATAATATTGTCATGTGTCAACACAATTTTTAGATCATGAAATCAAACTATATCAAGTTCTAAAACATATATATGTCATGGCCATAACATGTTAGCATCTGTTACTTCATCATCACATATGAACATGACATAAAACTTTCATCAAGGGTTAGAGTCATATGATTAGCAAAAATAACAGGTGTATCATCAAATATCATGAACACAATATCACATACATAACTTATTCCATTAAGTCAGGGCATTCAAATTTACTACATTTTCAAAATTACTAAGCCAAGGTCAACAGGGCGATCTTGAGAAACAATCTTATCATTAGACTTACATCATCATGGTTATTATGCTTATCACAAACACTATCAATAGTATCAAGCTACCATATATAACAATCAATGTGCTAGCCTTCTTAATGGGATCAAGAAATCCATCATGATGTTTTTCCGGACATCAAATATACCAATATATCTAAAATTAATGTTTCTATGTAGCTTTACCATGACTTAATAGAATGTAAGATACCCTTCCAATACCAAGTGCACCATCTCATCGTTAGTACCACGAATAAAACTTACTTTCATATGCAATATGAGTCATTCATCAAGGTGATATTCGCATTATACCTTAGGGCTTACCTTTCCATCCAATATTGCAGCTAAAATAAAGCACCATACATACATTGCAAAATTCAAATACCTGTGTATCTTCTTGTTTGACATTGCTAGCCAGAGCACTTTGTCAACTTCCTTATTAAAGGCAATTGTAGCTCTTCTCTTCCTACATTAGACATATATTCTTGCATCTCAGACAATCCTCAAGAAGGATCCACTTATCACATCTCATTAAGAAGTTAGAAGTATCCAAATACTCACATATACATGCAGGAAGTATAAATAAAAATCAAAGTAGTAAACCTAAACAATAATAGAATCATAAGGAGGTAACACAAATCTAAAAGGTACGTGTCTTTTAACAAGAGGGGATCAACTCCCTCTTGAACCAATCTTAGAGATTCATGATTATCCATTGACCATATAACATTATTGCCTTCAATATATTCACCAACTTCATCAACAACCAGGCCTAATAGAGACTATCCCATCTAGGGGTTCAAAAAATATGTTGCAAGTGATTTAACATATTCACATTGATCATTCTAGGGTTTCTAGATTTCATATCTCAAATATTTTCCATAAACCAGGGTTTCTTCAAACCCTAATCTCATAATATCCATCAAACCCTAATAACCAAATTGCCTAGGGTTTCCTTCAAACCCTAGTACTCTTTTAGGTTTCCTCCATCTTCTCATGCTTCCATAAAAGGTGTCTTCATAGGGGTGATCTTCAATGACTTTTCTTCAACCCAACTCTAATACCATGTTAATTTTTCTTAGGGCTATATTGTTCTTTGCTTTGATAATTGAATTTCAACATTTTCATATTAAATTCACCCCATAACATCATAACATTATTCAGATTTACATCATTATTCAACAACATATATGAAACTATGTAGAAAGAACAATACCATCATCAATGCACTAGAACATAAAGGAAAAATAGAAGAAAAACATTCACACATAGAGACACTAGGATTTGCTGGAGACCAAGGAAAAACCCACTATGGGGAAAAGCCTTTCAAATTCTTCTTATTAGATTACCATTGAATGATGCAACAAAAGAGAGTACAATGATCCATATCTTCATCCATACAACTATCTAAAAAAATCAATTTAAACAATACCATAAGATGAACCCATCAATGCCAACAATCAAAACCCTGATTCAGAAGCCTATAATCAATTGTCATTATCTGTGGTCAACAAGTGAAAACTTCAATCAACTGAAAAACTAAACCCTAGTTCTGAACCGCATAGATGATGCCATGTGCATTTAGCTGAGAGGATTTAATCGCATGGATGAGATGACAATACATGTGATTGCAGCTGAGATTTATCTATTTCATGCTTATGACTGAGAACCAAAACCCTAGAACACATGTGCGAGCTTCGGACCCTACAATTTCAGACCTGTGTGATCCAATCTCCACAAACATGCCTAAGACCTGTGTGATCCCAAACCAAGAAGGAGAATAGAAGAATTACCCAAGATGATTTCCAAATGAGGTTTAGGTCACTTGTATTTATAGCCACCCAAGGGTGTCCAATTTTCTTTAGGGACGACCTGATCAAATATGTACATGTGAGCTTTAATTCAAAAATACACTTTCCCTTGTCCAAATTGAGTGCTTCAATAGTCAAAATTGGTCCTCTCAAAAAGAGGAATCTCGTCCCATGATTAGAATTTTTCGCTGAGATTCCAAACTAACACCACAAACTATTTATCAATATATGCAATCTTCAAGGCTGAAGCATTTGTAAGAAAATGTTTCAACTACTCAAAAAAAGTTGAACACTCTTCAGTCCATTCAAAATTTTTTCCTTTTCATTGAAAATATGTAATAGGATAAGAAATCTATGATAAGTACGTAATGAACCTCCTGTAATAACCTTCTAGTCCCATGAATGATTAAACTTCATCTACAATCATAGAATATGGACACTCCGTGATAGCTTTAATCTTTTCTAGGTAAATTGCTATACCCTCTTTGGAAATAACATGTCCGAAGTAATGAACTTTAGTCTGAAAAATACTACATTTGCTGAGCTTGGTATACAACTGATGCTCTCTCAACAATATTAACACTATAGCTAGGTGCTTTGCATGCTCTTCCTCATTCTTAGAATATATCAATATATCATCAATGAACACTATCACAGACTTGTCAAGATAAGAACACAAACTATCACAGACTTGTCAAGGTAAGGACGCAACACATTGTTCATCAAATACATGAAAGTATTTAGATAGAGGAATGACCTATTATATAGTTTTGTGAACCCAACATTTCGGACTACCAAGTGAGTCCATCATCATTATTAAGACCAAAAGAAACCACTATGAACTCATAATGCCCATACCTGGTACATACCAAATGTATTCTTCTTTGATGCGCACCTGATGATATCATAATCTCAAGTCAATATTTGAGAAAATTGTACTCCCTTCAATTTATCAAACAAGTCATCAATCTATGACAATGGACAGCTATTCATGATAGTCACCTTATTCAACTTCATATAATCAATGCACAATTTGAGAGTGTTGTCCTTCTTTTTTACAAATAATACTGGTGCACCCTAAGGTGATACACTTAGCATAATTTATCCTTTATCAAGAATTTCCTTAATCTACAACTTAAAATCCACCAACTTTGGAGCACTCAATCTGTAAGGTGCCTTTGATGCTGGTGCCACTCCTGGCATCAACTCAATAAAAAATTCCACCTCTCTATGAGTATGAAACTATGAAATCTCCGCGGGAAACACATCCTGAAACTATTGCAAAAACATATACCTTTTTAGGAATTCATCATCCTCAACATACTTCCCTTTTCCACTAAAAATATGAACTACAAACAATACACATCCTTTCCTACAATTGCGTTGTTCCTACATAGTTGTAACCATTCTCACTGATGTAGGCTTCTTCTTTCCCCATCATCATCCATGCACTCAATAGCCTTATCATAGTAATCCACTTTAGTCTTGTGAATGAAAAACCAATCCATACCCAAAAGAATATCATAGGAACCCAAAGGAAGCACGTTTAGGTGTTGATGTAGGCATACCACTCAACTCAAATGCACAATATCTTACCCAATGATGAACTATTCTCTTGGTCCCTGTAGCCAACTGCACCAACCAAGATTCTACATGCACTTATTTATTCAAGCAACACATATCCACCAAATCATGACTGATATAACTATAGTTAGATCCAAGGTCAATCAAAATAGAAACAACTTGATCACAAAGCGTACCTTCCATCTCAATAATGGATGTCTGATGATTAGGCTTCCTATTATCCATCGCTACATAAATCTTAGGAATACTCTACCCATAATCTCCAACTGTCTGTGCCTCTTGAGCACTATAAATCTGATCTTTTCCACCCTAATGTTTTGGAAAATATCTCCTGTGATTCTCTTCACCACAAGTCCAATACTGCAAAGGCTTCTTGTCATTTCCTTCACTTTGCTCCTTGGGATGAAATCTGTGTCTTTTGTCAATTGTATTTATCTTCTTATAAGGTGCTACATTCTCCTTATCACCTGCATCTTGAGTTCTTCCTCAATTCTTAACCCACTTTACTTTAGTCTTGTTATTACCTTTCCAATCCCTCTTAGGCTCAACCTTATGCTTAGATTGCTCATAACAATGCTTCAACTTCCCATTGAATGACTTCCTCTAATGACCAAGGCTCATCATACTCAATCCAGTCTTTGAATGCTAATGACAATTCACTGATGAACCTTTGAAATTTTGTCTTCTCCTCCTTAAGATATAGAACATATGTAAAAAACTCCAAAAACTTAGTTGTATTCTCTTCATATGTCATAGAACCCATCTTAAGCACATAGAACTCCTTAGCCTTTCTATTGTAATATCTCTCAAACATGTACTAATTTATGAAGAGTCTTTTAAACTCATGCCAAATCAACTCCTCTATCTTGATTCCTTTGACACACTTCACGTCTTTCCACCAAATATCTGCTTTTTCCTTGAGACTTGTTACCACTCAAACTAGCAGGGGACCTAAAGGGAAATGTTAAACCAAGGGCAACAAATGGAGACTTATCCCACTGTCACCTCAACTAAGGCTCCCTAATATTTACAGAATTTCGCCGATAGGAGGAGACCCAATATATTATGGAGTCACCAATGAAGGATAAATCAATGAGTGACCCAAATGATCCCTTTCCAGAATAGGCTGAAGGATAGAGCTTGTTTGCTTCCTAAGGAAGGTACAATGTCTTCTAGGAGAAGGATGGGAGGATTTGAAGGTTAGGTTTTGGGGGATATGACTTGCGAAATAGTTTTCCAATCCCTAAAATACTTATTGAAATTGGTATCCTGAATGGTTCTTAAAGAATTGTCTTTTCAAAGGAATTGGACCACACATGACTAGGTGGACCTAGCCTAGGTTAGGAGGTAAAATTTTAGCAAAAAATGATGTATTTAACCTAGACAAATAGGGGGAAAGGATCAAAGAAATAATTTTCACAAAGGTGTTGAATTGATCCTATGAGGTACTAACCTTGGGGATGCTAGGGAAAAGTTTGATCTCAGAGCTAAGGCCTGGCCTTTCTCACAAATCCACTCTCAGAATGGCCTCAAAATTTGGAGGATTTCTTGAGGAGACACCAACGCAGGAGAGGCTAGGAGATCAAACTTTTTGAAGGGATAATTTGATTTGAAAATGATGTCCTAGGTGACCCAATTTGGCTAGACCTAGGAAAAGGTGAAAAGGGTATGCTTTTAGGTGACCACCTCTTAGTAGATCAATGTCTTAGTCTTGTGAGAATGGATTATATGATTAATATGAGTGAGGACATTTGGTTCTTAGTCAAGGAGGCCTCAAGACTACTTCACTAGCCTTTTAAGTCAAAGAGAAGCAATCTTGTTGCTTTTATACTTCGATGTGAAAAAGGTGATGGATTATCAAGATAAATTCGTTGATAAAATTACCCATTGGATATTTAATTCACATTACATTTCCCATACATTGAGAGATGCTATATAGAGAAAAAATTCCATAATTTAAGCAGTAAATGCATGCATCAATTAGCCCTAAAAATAGCAAAAATCCCAGTCCAATGTATATGACAAAGTCAAAAAAGAATAGAATTAAAATCATGTACTTAAATGTATTAGAACATATACAACCATCAATAATTTGACAAGGGAGAAGCTCCAAGATAAGATAGATCAAATCCACAGATCAAAATTCATTCATAAAGTTCAAATTCATCCACTAAGAAGAAGTGTAAATTCTCAAGAGAGACAAGAGATCCAATCCAAAGTGATGATGAGAAAATGAACTCATATCACTTGTATTTATACACTAATGAGGATTTTGAATTAGCCTCCTTGGCCTACATAAGCCCCAAAAATAGAATAATGTTCTAATAATCTAACTTTTGGTGACAATCTCACCAAACTAGCTCACAAATGAAAGAATAAGTGTCTTAAGAGGTCAGATGATGAATAATACATGTCGTAGGGCCCTCCAAGAGGCCTGATGAAGTCCATGGGTTCCATAATGAATATTAGGACCCGCAAAAGTGATAGAAAAGGGGTTGGCCCTCTATCCTCCAAATATAATCCGGTGGTGCTCCTAATGGGTGTGGGGACACAATAATAACCTCATGGGTCTCCAAATAAGTCAAAGATTCCTGTAGATCATATGCAAGGGATATGATGATAGTGTAGGGGATGCTACATCATCCTACAAGTCATGGGTCAATTTCCAAGTGCATGGTACATTTGTGGGGTTGGCTGGGCAAAGTTGAACCAAGTGCATCTTCCTCGTCTAATAAGAGTATCTTGAGCATATCTGAACATCCTTGGGCATTGATGGAGTGCTTTCTATTGTTGTGGAGGACCATGTCTCTCAACACACACCCTACATGTGCCAATGTATCCCTCTAGAGGATTAGGACCCTGTATAGGGAGACCAAACCCAAGATGGAGACCATTTGCAATCTTGCATAAGATCCAATGTGTCCCCTAGCCTTCCAATACAACAAGTCATTAGCGAAATCGAGTAAATTATCTTAGCAACCATGGACAGCAAGTGGGGACTTCATAATGGCCTTCCCTTCCATAATGGGCTTCAGGATGTACCAATGTTTCCTAAATGCCAAATGGGGTTAACCAAGTATAATATTAGGTGGTTTCTACTTCTAAAGGGGATAATATGTTCAAGGTACACCCTTAAAAAGGAGGTGGCATGCGACAGCTAGGTGAATGAAGTAGGGGATGAGAAGGGGCATCCCTGGGCCACATTCTAGGGTACAAGGGTAGCTAATAAAATGGAAGCTCACACTTGGGTTTATAATGTATAGGAGGGATAAATTGTGTTACATGAGGTGCCCTGGCCTTGATTTTTCCACCCTTCTTTATAAGCCTTTCTCCTTTCTATGTTTTTCTTTGATTAACTGATTAAGGATCAAGGGGTAAGAGCATGATGCATAAGATATAGTAGTGAATACCCACTTTTAAGGTAGGGTGGTTCATTTCCCACCAGGGATTGGGACAATCACGGGTTCCTATATGATGAAGGAGGCTCATCAAACTTGTAGGAACCAGGGTGATGGCCATGATGATGGGGTAGAGCTCATGTACTGGATTTTTCCCATGTGCTAAATCTATTTGTCCTGATGTTATCAAGAAATCTAGTGTCCACTCAGAGCTGCTAGTCCCACTAAGACTGGTAGCTATCTTAGAAACAAACTAAAACCAATTTCGTTTTCCTTTATGAGAAGTAGACAAGAGGGGAACAAAGGACACCAACCTTAGTCTTGTGCTTGGTTCCTTGCTTGGTTCCTCTCCCTTTTGATAGATCTTCGCCACTCCTTCTTCATCTACCCAGCTTCAAAGAGCACCTGTGGAATCAAAGCAGCATAATACGAACGAAGAACAGATATCTACAATCATAAACAATACAGGACCAGATATGTATTGACCACATAAATGAATATATCATCAAACATACAAGAATGTGGAGGAAAACTTGAATAGCTTTATTAATATCAAGAATAGCAAAGAGGATTACAACCAATTGTTCTAACCCAGTGTCACCCTCTCAGCATGAAAGCCCTTCTTCACCTCATGAAAAGCTTAGATCACCCAACACTATGATGTTGCACCAGGAAACCAACAACACTTCCTTACAAGATATAAGATTTGAGCCCCTGGATCTCTATGATGAGGGATCAATATATAGATGATTGCAGGGGGTGAGTCAGCTTCTGGGACTTTGATTAGTGTCCTCTCTCTAATAGTTCTTTATTCCACTTGGAGATTGATGATCTCTTACTCATCCCTGGGCGAATTCAGAGAGGCAAGTGTCATAGGAGAAGTTTCTGGAAGA
>APFE031039994.1:0-13347 GCA_000404065.3 Pinus taeda
AATGGGTTGCATATTAATTTGCATTACCTTAAGTGGCTATTGTCTTAAGTATAAAATTTGTCTTGAAATATTTTTTTCTCAAACTATTATTGTTTTGAATAAAAGGTTGTCTTAAAGTATCTTCGTCTTAAACTATTTTTGTCTTAAAATGTTTTTGTTCAAACTATTTTTTTCCTTAAATATAAAGTTTTATCTTAAAATATATTGGTCTCAAAATACTTGTCTTATATTTTATATTTAAGAAATTTCAATTGATATTAAATTTTAATGTAAAATAACCAAAATAAAAGGTGACTTTTTAGGACAAAATATTTCTTTTGTCTTTAAAAAATGTCTTAAAAGTGCACTTCATATAGTAGTTTATGTAGAATGAAGATTGATTGAAAATGACTATTCTTTTCTTTATATAAGTTCTAATGTAGAATATTATTAAAGGAAAAAATTCAATCAATCAAGAGGGATAATGGTACCTAACTATAAAAGTGAAACATATACATCTAAATGCTAGATTACATAACTGATCTACTGGATCAGATTACATTGCGGGATTTAAATTAACCCAATGCAACAAATGCTATTCTTTTCAACAATTTATTGTTAAGACGATAATAATTTATCTTTAAGATAATATAACATCGAGAAATAGTCATATGGATGAAAAGAAAGAAGATAGAATATAGATGAAATGGTATAAAGGCTACAACTAATATGTAATGTGAAGTTTAGCATGTGGTTATATACGGAAAGACTTTGGAATTAGCTATGTGAAGGAAAGACAATTTAGAGTTAACATGGACAAAAGCAAAATCTTCAAAAATTCAAGGAGAAGCAAGAACATTTTGGATTGTGTAAGGTTCAACAACATAATGGATATACAAAGTAGGCTTTATATAAATAAACTCGTGTGGCTAGGAGGCCTCTTGCAGAAAACAAATTCTGTAGTAGTGATCAAGATAAGTAACTAGGCGATGTAGAAGGACTACACTAGCAACAAGTTGTTGGCATGTGCAACTACAAAATTGATTTAGTGGATGGAATAGTTGAATAATAGAAGGAGCTTATGAGAGATAGCATGGTTGGAAAATGTAGGTGAAGGTACATATCACATTAGATCTAGAAGAGGGTGATAGTATGGATGAAAAGAATGAAGCTGGAGTAATTGGAGTGGTATATAGTGAAGGAGCCAATGTATGATGTGTTAATGATGGTGGTCTAGTTACAGGAAGGAGTGATAACCTCCCAAACTGTGAGATTATATCTTATACTTCCATTTTCGGGTGTAATTGCTCATTCAATGGACTCTCTTTCATCCACCAATAACCTTTAGAGATTTTCTAAGTTAGTTGGCTTTCAAAAATATCCGAGATTCACTAAATTATCACCATACCAGACCTAATGGCAATACAAGCCTTAGTTTAATAAAATTTGAGATCCACTTTTTTTTAAAACACGGAACCACATGAATTAATCGATTTTATTTATAAATGAAGATCGCAACACTTTAGTGGAAATACATAGAATTATACAAAAAACAATGTGCCAACAGAAAATGATGGATTTCAAATATTATATACCTGCATTTATAATTGTCGTCGACTCTTTCTACACCATTGATCTTATCCAAGATCCAACGTCACAATGCTCCCCGACCTCAAACCTACTCCACCTCTGTCAACCATTGATGTCACATCCACAGATCTAATGGCCCGCATGCATATCATTCAGCGAACCTGCACACTAGAAACCTATCCAATAAGTAGTTTCTCTCTCTCTCTCCTCTCCAATGCATGGCACAATATGTATGGAATTGGAGCTGAAGTGGAAATACCGCTTACGGTCTTTTTTCTGCCCAAAATCTGTCTGCGATTTCTTCAAACCTCTTCGGCTGGTTAACTATCGGTTAACATCTATGCCCGAACACCATTGATCTACCTCAACCTCTTTCTATGGTCTTCCTTCATAGTCTTGACCTTCCACTTAATATACTCAAGGTTTACGATAAAGTCAATTAAAAAAGAAAACCACAAAATTTACCAAAATCAACACAATTCCATTAAATTTCACAACACACCATATAAACCTCTAATTTCACAATAAAACAGAGATTTCAAAGGAGATTATCCTTTGGGATTTGACAGAGAATTTATCATTCACATACATAGAAATAAATCTTCCAAATCTACTGAATTCGCTCCAAGGAAGCCAAATTTCTTCAACAGTCAAAATCCCTTTACAATAGCGTGAAAATTACACAAGTACTAGTTCAAAGGCTAAAATTTATTAATCCTATCTGTTCTGCAAGGAATTCTCCTTGAGAATCTTCACTATAGCTAACTAGCTAAAATTTATTACATCATGATCAAATCCTATATTCTAGCTCTATGCTTAACTAGAAAAGACATGAAAATTGATGGGTAAAGGATCCCAATACTTTGCTTGTAATTTTTTTTGTATTTTTGGAATAAGTTTGAAGCCTTTTTCCTCCAAGTCTCATGCTCCTACATCAGATTCCTGAGGACAAAATTATTCATGGGCTCCTGTCCATGAGTTCTTCTATAGAACTGCCCAATTTCTGTAGCATGTTTTCTATTACCCAAGTAGCTTCAACAATTGGTTGATCTTTCCATTTGACCAAATACTGAAGGTACTCATGTCCCCTAGTTTTCTTCTTCACATTCTTGTCTAAAATCTTTTCTGGCTATAATTCCTTTGTTGTAGGTAATTGTTTTACCCAGTCAATTTCCTGCATCTCTTGGTATTCTTCTGTATCTTTTGCAATTTCACCTTCATACTTGTACAGATCAGGAACATTGAAAATTGGAGATATTCCAAGATGAGGGGGTAATTCAATTTCATATGCATTTGCAAAAAATTTCCTTAATGCTCTGCATGGTCCAATTTTGTTGAACTTCAATTTGTTATACTCCCTCTTCTGAAATCTTTCCTTCCTTAGGTGTGCTAAAACCAAATCTCCAACTTGAAATTTCACTTCTCTTCTTCTCATGCTTGCTATGTTTTTGTACTTGATGTTGCTATCTTGTAGCTGTTGTTTCACCTATTCATGTATTTCTTATATTTCTGAAGCAAAATCTTCTCCCTCTGCACTTCTCATCTCATCTTTCCCTAAGCTTCTTAACTCAGACACTCCTCTTGGATGCATTCCATAAACTATATGGAATGGACTCTGTCTTATACTCTTGTTATGTGAGCCATCATATGCATATTCAACTTATGCCAATACTTGATCCCACTACTTTTGATTTTCTACAGTAAGACTCCTTAAAAGATTACCCAAACTCATGTTCACAACTTCAATCTGTCCATCAGTCTGTGGATGATAGGAAAAACTATAACTCAGTTTAGTTCCCAACTTTTTCCATAGTGTCCTCTAGAAATGTCCAACAAATTTGGAATCCTTGTTTGAGACAATACTCTTAGGCAACCCATGCAATCTTACAATCTTCTTGAAAAACAAACTAGCAATGTGAGTAGCATAACTAGTTTTATAACATGGAATAAAATGTGCCATTTTTTAAAATCTGATCACTTCAACAAAAATTGAATCATTTCCTCTTTGGGTCTTTGGTAAGAACAAAACAAAATCCATACTTACCATATCTCAAGTCCTATTTGGAATTGGTAATGGAACATACAAACCTGTATTTTGGCTTCTTCCGTTTGCATATTGATATACTTTGCAAGATTTCACATAATTTTCAACTTCAGATCCCATTTTCGGCCAGAAATAAAATTTGTTCAACTGTTCATAAGTCTTATCTATACCAAAATGTCCTACAAGTCCACCACTATGTTTCTCTTTGATTAAGTTCTCCCTCATAGAATAATTTGGTATGGATAGCTGATTTCTCTTAAAAAATAATCCATCTTGTAAGAAATAATCCAACCAGTTACTCCTATCCGTCAAAACAGGATTCTTACAAGCTTCAAATGTCTCTTTAAAATATAAATCTTTCTCATACAATTCTTTAAGAAATCAAAACCCAATACTTGAATTTGACTCTATAGAAATAATGTATTTCTCCTACTTAAAGCATTTGCAATTTTGTTTGATTGGCCATTTATGTGCTTCAAGACAAAATGGAAACCCTGAAGATACTCTACCCATTCGGCATGTTTCTAATTAAGATTTGGCAGCTGCATAATATACTGCAATGCATGGTTATATAAATAAAGTATGAACTCTTTTGACATTAGATAATGTCTCCACTTCTTCAATGAATGCACAACTGCATAAAACTCTTTATCATAAGAAGAATACTTCTTCTTTGAATCATTTAGCTTTTCACTAGAATAATCTATAGTTCTATCTTCCTGACTTAAAATACCTACAATAACTTCTCCAATGGCATCACATTTCACTTGGAAAGGATTAGTAAAATCAGGTAGAACCAAAATAGGTTTTTCAGTGATCTTCTTCTTCAACAACTAAAAACTCTTTTCTGCTTGAGTAGTCTATCTGAATGGTTGTTTATCCTTCTTTATAGTCTCAGCAATAAGATCATTGATCCTACTAAAATTTCTTATGAATTTCCTATAAAAACTAGCAAGACCATGAAAACTTCTTACCTCAAAGATACTTTTAGGTGAAGGCCACTACATGATTGCCTTGACCTTTTCTGGATCCATCTTCAAACCTTCAACATAAACAACAAAACCCAAACACACTAACTCCTCTTTCATGAATGAACATTTCTTCAAATTCAGCAGTAATTTCTCTTGCTGTAACCTTTGTAAGACATAATTGAGGTGTCTCATGTGCTCCTACTTAGACCTGTTGTAAATTAATATATCGTCCATATATACTATTACAAATTTACCAATATACACTTTAAGAACTTCATTCATGAGTCTCATAAACGTACTTGGTGCATTTGACAACTCAAAAGGCATTACTCTCCATTCATGCAATCCTTCATTTGTCTTAAAAGCATTTTTTCACTCATCCCCTTCTCTTATCCTTATCTGATGATACCCACTCTTAAGATCTATTGTTGTAAATTACTTTGCTCCACTCAAAAAATCCATCAAATCTTCAATTATAGGTAAAGGAAATATGTACCTGACTGTGATTTTATTGATGGCTCTTATATCAATACACATTCTCCAACCTCCACCTTTCTTTGGACTCAACATTGTTGGTACTACACAAAGACTCAAACATTCTCTGATCATTCTTTTGTCAAGGAATTCCTGAACCTGCTTTCTAACCTCTTCATTTTCTGTGGGAGTCATTCTGTAAGCTACTTTGTTTGGTAGATTTTCTCCGGGAATCAAATCTATATGATGGCTAATTCTTCTAATGGGTGGTAACTCATTAGGCAAATCATCAACAATGGTATCACAATAGTTGTCCAACATTTCTTGAATTTCAGTGGGTAAATCAGAAACTTTAGTAAAAGTCATTATTACCTTGGGCTTGCAAATTACAACAAAATTTACCTCATTCTCTTCAATCTGTAGTAAGTATTTGTTTCTTCCTAGTAATAAATTTTTTGGATTGGCCTTCTTTCCTGATGCATCCTCTTCTCCCATAGGCAGCAATGTATGATTGATGCCATCTTTACCAAACTTGTATGTTTTTCTCTTCCCATCATGCATAGCTCCTCTGTCATATTGCCAATGTCTTCAAAGCAATATGTGACACACATCCATGGGCATCACATCATAGACAATTTTATCCTTATATTTTCCCAACTGCAACTCCACTTCACGCTGTTCATTCACTAACAGCTGATGTCCCTTTTGTAACCATGACACCTTGTAAGGTTTTGGATGTCTTATTTTCTTTAGCTTCAATTTCTCCACCACTTCTGTAGAGACCAAATTATCAGTGATTCCACTATCTATGATCATATGACAACATTTCCCTTGAACCTTATACATTGTTTTCAACAAAGTCTTTCTTTCTGATGGTTCAACTATCTCCTTTGCTAGCTTGAGAAAAAAATTATTCACTACCAAAGATTCTCCTCTCTCTGGTACATTTTCTTCTTCTGTCACTGTTGTTGCCTCTATGTGAACTTGAACGACAATTGCATTCCTCTGACTTGTTCCTGCATTCTCTGGGCACTCAAAAGCTCTGTGTCCTAGTTTGTTACACCCGTAACATATTAATTCTCTTCCTCTACCTCTGCCTCCTCTTCCTCTAGAAAAACTCCCTCTACCACCTGCATCACCTAATATGGTTGCATGCTAGTTTGAGTTGCTGTAGATCTTCCACTACCACCTTGATTTCCTTTTCCTCAGAAAGTACCTCTTCATCTAGCAGACTGCTTCCTCATGAATTTTTCTTTAGCTTTCAGCAATACCATCTGATAAGCTTATTCTACTATTTTAGGAGACATTATACTTATCTCATCTTGAAGGTCCATCCTAAGACAATTCACTTATCTAACCACCTTCTCATTTGTATCCTGCGTTTGTCCAGCTCTTATACTTACCTTATAGAATTCCTATGTATATTCTCTCACTATCAAGGACCTCTATCTAAGATTCTACATCTTTCTGAACAAGGTTTGTTGATAATTACTTGGTAGAAACTTACCTCTTAGCTTTGCTACCATCTTATTCCAATTTCTGTTTGCTTTCTTGCCAAGGCTCTTTCTTTCTACCTACACTCCATCCCACCAAAGTGCTACATGTCCTTTTAGTTTGGTGACAACAAACTTTACTTTCTTCTCATCTTCTATTTCTTCATAATCAAATAATTTCTCCATGCCATTAATCTAGTCTATTAATTCTTCTGGATTCAATCCTCCTTCATATATTGAAACCTCAGTTTTTGTCCTAGCTATGGATCTCAACATTGATTGGAAGAATCTCATCTCAGGAGTAGCTGATATAGTTTCCTCCTCTTCTTTAGCTTCAACCTCAGGCTCACTGACATCCCCATCATCTATATTTATCCCTACTGTTATTGCTTCTAATCTAGCTCGCATTTGTTGAATAGATTCCATCCAATTTCACAAAACACCATCTAAACCTCGAATTTCACAATAAAATAGATATTTCAAAGGAGATTATCCTTTGGGATTTGACAGATTTTATCATTCACATACACAGAACTAAATTTTCCAAATCTACTAAATTCACTCCAACGAAGCCAAATTTCTTCAATAGTCAAATTCCCTTTACAATAATGTGAAAATTACATAAGTACTGGTTCATCCTAACAACTAGATCCTAATTCAAAGGCTAAGATTTATGAATCCTATTTGTTCTAGGAGGCATTCTCCTCGAGAATCTCCACTATAGCTAACCAACTAAAACTTATTACATCATGATCAAATCCTATATTCTAGCTCTATCCTTGACTAGAAAAAACATGGAAATTTATGGCTAAAGGATCCCACTCCTTTTCTTGTAATTTTTTTTGTATTTTTGGAATAAGTTTGAAGCCTTTTCCCTCCAAGTCTCATGCTCTTGCATCAGTTAACACCCTATGGTATTTGGTCCAAGGGATTTCTCTAGTAAATTGTAAGTCTTGTTGTTCGCAAACATGTTGTGCAAGACATAGTTGTAAGACCTTAAGAGATTTATCATGCATAGATGCAGTGCAATGGATGATGGAGTCATCAAGTTATGGAATGAATCACTTGGAGAGCTACAGATGGTTGGTGTACTAGTATATTGGCTTGATGGGGGGAGGTGGGGCCATGGGGGGGTGAATGTGGTGACTCAGATGAGATGGTCAAGTAATGAAACTAGTTTCATCTCTTGCAGTCAATTTTTAGAGGGTTATTTTTAGGGTGGACCAGTCAAGTTACGAGTGGTTTCAGGTCACGGGTTTATGGGAACCCATGGTTTTTCTCATGTTATTTATAGCTGTTGTAGCCTATTTGGGCCAAAAATCCCATGATTATTGGTATTACTAGCGAGCGGGATCAAGTTAGTGGTGGTTTTAGAGTCCAAGTTTATGGTCAACACATGGTCTTTCCCATGGTATTTATCTTTGATGTAGCCTAGTTATAAGCCCAAAAATATCCATGATTATTCATCTAGCTAGTGGGATAAAGAGACATACCTTTAGGCATCACCACTTCTCTAAGTGCTCTCATGATCCTAACATTTATTTCAATATTTATTCAGTACATTCATACATGTTTCTTTTCCAAAATTTCTTTTTTTTCTTAAGCAAGAGTTGAACCTTCTTTTCATATATCTCTATAAAAATTTACATAAAATAAAAAAGCCCAGGGTAGAGAGGGCCAGAGGAATGGCTATCTCTAAGCGTCATGGGAATGAGCCAACTGTTCATGACCAGAATCAGGAGACTACTGAAAGATAAAAATATACACAAGTACAAGTCTCCTGCCAACAATGCAGGTCAAGATAGGAACAAAAAACCAAAATAGGGCCCACTAAGCGAACCAGGTATCCGACCTCGACCCACCAACAAGGACAAAGATTTTGAGTCGTAGATCTGAAACTGCCAGATCCAATGCTTATTATGCATATTGGAGAGAAAATAAGCCAGTAGAATACCCATCCGATGAGGGCGATATTCTTTCTCCTGTTTGAGCCACATGTTGCATGATGAATGGCACCAGACTCTTTTCTAGGAAACCACTTATGGAGTTGAGGGTCCCCGATGCCCCGAAAACCACCTTGATGACGATAAACAAATCCAAGTGGTGGACATGAAGAGGAGTTAAAAATTAAACCTAGAAGAATTCAGGTCCGCTGAGTGTACCAAAAATCTGCTTCAGGCCCACTCGAGCCCTCCAAGGGAACCATGTATCTGACCAAGACCCACCAACAAGCATGGATATCTTGGGCCATTGACCCGCAACTGCCAGATCCAATGGTTGTAATGCACATCAGAAAGAGAAGAAGTCGGGAGAATACCTGTCCGATGAGGGCGATATTCTCTCTCCTGTCTGAGCCACATGTTGCATGATGAATGGCATCAAACTCTTTTCTAAGAAACCACTTCCGGAATTGAGGGCATCCGATGAGTGGAAAACCACCATGATGGTGGTAAAGAAAACCAAGCGGTGGACAGGAGGAGTTAAAATTTAAACCTCGAAGAATTTGGGTCCGCTGAGATCGTTGACCAAGGACTGCATGACAATTTTTTAAATTACCCAGGAAGGCAGCTTCGTGTCGAAGACCTCTCTTTTCTAGTCCAACTTTTGAGAGCTACTAGCATCCTCTGTTGTGATAGATTTCCCGATCCACATTCACTTGATTGAGACAATCATCCCTTAATGTTCCCTAGGGAACCTCTTGTCATTTATAGCTATTGCTGCTCTTAACACAAAGAACACATACATTGGCGAGTATATCTTCCAATTGGTTGGTTGTCTTGCAAAGGTGAAAGAACCTTAAGGTTCTCATGTTCTAAAGGTGGAGCTGAATTCTTTGAAAGACCTGAAGAAGCCTCCAATGTCTCGAGACTTTTTGAGGAGCTGACCCAAAGACACTTCTTTTGACTGAATTGATGATCAACTCTGAGTCTGCTTCAATAATGATATTCTGCAGATGGTCATGCTTTTAGATTTCTAAATAGTGTTCTAGGGCACTTAGCTCCACCATATTATTTGTAGCTCTTCCCAGGTTGCAATGAAAAATGTATTCTATACATCCCTCCTCATCCCTTATCACTCCACCATAGTCAGCCATGCCCGGATTCCCTTTTGAGGCCTCATCAATATTATATTTCATATATCCTAGAGGGGGAGGACACCAGAAATCTTTACTAGTGTTTGGTTGCTCTACCATTCTATTATTTCCCTGAGGGATAAGCCCCTGCATAGCCAATTGAAGTAATATCTACACATTAACACTTGTAGGGAGGTTCTTAGGGGGAGTTTTCATTAAAGTTCCAACTATTTCCTTGAGTTGTTTTAAAATTTGTTCCATGATGCTTGAAGAGGAACTCTTTTAACTTTTGAAGATTCTATTATTGTGTTCCTTCCAGACGTCCCAAATTAGGAAGCTCGGAGCTAAAACCCAAGCTTTGTTTTCTGTTTCATAATCAAAGAAGTTTCTTCTCTAGTTTCTTACGGCGTTAGTTATGCTTCCTCTATCCCTATCTATTTGTCTGAATATTGAGGTAATCCCATCCCACAATGTGGAAGTAAAAGTACATAGGTTGAGAAGGTGCTCCATTGTTTCCTCTTGTGAATCACATAGTTGGCATCTGGATGGGCCTGAAACACCCCTTTTCCTGATGTTCTCCTAGGTCAGAATTTTCTTATGATGCACAAGCCATAGAAACAATTTGGTCTTCATCCATCCTTGGTTCTTCTAGAGATTCTTCCAAACTCGATCTAGCTTTGTCGAATCAAGCTCAAGGACTATGCATTTACCCTCTTTCAAGTTAAAGGTACCTTCATTGTTGTTGCCCCATCTTCGTTGGTCAGAATCATCTAAAATTAGGATCTTTCTTTGATCGAGGATGGCTATTAGAGCATCAGCCTGTGCTTTCAAGGGGCCATTATCCCTGTAATCCATCTCCCTCCAAGTTCTCCATTTTCCACCACTATTTGTTTGATCCCAAAATTCATTTACTCGAAGTAACCCTTTGGTATCAATATCATGCTTGAGATCTACAAATTCTTCTCTTCCCACCGTGGGTTCCTTTGCCATTTGTCCTCCCAAAACCAAGCAAGGTCTACCGCTCTAATTTCCCAAAAACTATTTTTTTGAACTATGCCTCTCTTCTCCCAAGCTTTGTTCCAGATGTGGGAGCCTCTTATAATTCTAGACATTCTTATGCAGTCCTTGTCTTGCCAGTTGCTGCATATTTCTGGTTCCAAATTTGTGCCCATGGAGCATTTGAATCCTTTATCCATCTCCACCATAATTATGCCCCCAAAAATTTGTTTAGCACTTCAGGATCATCCAGTCCTAACCTTCCAGGTGTTTTATGTTTACATATCTTTTCCCAGGCTATCAAGGCCCTTTTCTTCTTTTCTCCCCTTTACCCTAAAGCCAATCTCTTTGGATGTTTCTACATTGTTGCAGAACTCCTTTGGAGAAGGAAGGGCTGCAAACATGTAGATGGGAACTGATTGCAATACAGCTTTTGTAAGCACTAGTCTACCTGCCAAGTTCAAAGATTTGTGTGTCCATTTCTAGAGTCTTATCCTGCATCTTATTGATCACAACCTCCCAAACTATCTTGTTCAAAGGTTTGTCTATAAGTAATACTCCCAAATATTTGGAAGGTAGCATCTCTCTTTGGAAGCCCATAATTTTGGAAACGTTTCACTGAATAGCAATGTTAGTGTTGAAAAAGAAAATCTTTGATTTGGAGAGGCTTACCTCTGTGCTCGCTGCCATAGTGAAGTCTCGTAGAATTTGTTTATAAGTTAGTGCTTCCTTGACCGTAGGGATGCCCTATAGCATGGTGTCATCTAAAAATCATTGATGGGTTAGAGCTTGTCCGTTCCCGGATAGTTTGAGACCCTGGATCTTACCTGCTTCTTTAGCGAATGTGATGGCTTGACCTAGGCCTTCCATCATCATAATAAAGAGAAAGGGGTAGAGACAATCTCCCTGCCTGAGCCTCTTGAAGGTTTCAAGGTCTTTGAAGGAGAGTCATTCACCATAATTGAAAAACTAGAGGTAGTCACAAGGGTCATTACCCATCTTACCTAGTTGTCATCAAATCCATAAGCTAGAAGGATCTTTCTGATGTAGGCCCAATTTAACTTGTCGTAAGCCTTTTCTAGGTCCAATTGCATAATCATTCCTAACTGCCTTTTACTTGTCAATGAGTGAACTACCTCATGAGCTTGAATGATATTATTGAGGACTTTTCTACCCTCCACATATCCCATTTGCTCCACAGAAGCCAAATTAGGAAGAAGGGGTTTGAGTCTATTGGTAATTATTTTGGATATTATCTTATACACCACATTACATAAAGCTATAGGTATGAATTTTTGTAGTGTCATAGCATTGTCTTGTTTAGGAATCAAGGAGATGAAGGATGTTTTGATCACCTTCAATACTGTTCTATTATTCCTGGAGTCCTCTGCCACATTCAGTATATCTTGTTTAACAATATTCCAATAAGATTTGAAGAAATCTACATTGATGCCATATGGGCCTAGCGCTTTTCTATTCTACATTTCTTTGATGACTTCACTGACCTCCTCTTTGATCACTGACCTGGTAAGATTATACTTGTCTTCTCTTGTTACTAGTGTAGGAATGTGCTCTGTGAAGTCCCTAATAAATTGTGATCTATCTAAGAGGGGTTCCTGTGCTATTCCTTGAAAATGTTGAACCAACACCACTTCTATTTCTTTGTGGGTATTGAGATGGTGTCCTCTAGAATCCTTAATCATTGATATCCTATTTTGAGCCCTATGCTCCATTGTAGATCTCTGGAAAAACCTTGTATTTCTATCTCCTTCTTTTAGCCATTGTACTCTTGATTTTTGTCTCCAAAATATTTCCTCTTGTTGGCATAAGTTCTCCCATTCCTACTGTTTCCTGTTAGCTTGTTCATTTCTTTCCCTGTCAAAGCCTTCAGTGATTAGGTTTTGGTTAATTTCCTGTATTTTCCTTTCAACAACTTTTTTAGCTTCAAAAATATTTCCAAACTTGTTCTTATTCCAATCTTTGAGCCTAAGTTTGATATGTTTCAATCTTTTGTGTAGTATAAACATTCTTGTCCCCTGGATCTGTAGATCTTCTCTCCACAATTTTTCAATGTTGTTAATGAAATGTAGATGGGTGAGCCATATACTATCAAACTGAAAAGATTTGTTTTTAGGGGTACCTATGCCAGTCACCTCAAGTTGAATAGGCCAATGGTTCAACCCACCAAAGGAGAGAATCCTTGCTGACATATCCATGCCTGTGAGCATAAGGTCTTCAAAGATAAAGAATCTGTCAAGCTTTGGGTCTACTTGAGCCTCTCCTCCCCTTTTTTTGTTCCATGTAAAGAGGCCATTACTTGTTGTTATGTCAACTACCTGCATGTTGTTTATAAAAACATGAAAAGCTATAGAGTCTCTACTTGGAGTTCTGGTTCCTCCCTTTTTTTCTGACAGGGATTTAATCACGTTAAAGTCCCCCCTAGAATCCAAGGTACTTCTGAATATCTATCTCTTAGATTCTATTATGAAACTAGCTCAAGAAAAGATAGAAAAGATAGATCAATGCCTTAGAATTCAGCCTCTTCGAGGGGGCAACCTCCTTTAACATTACATAAATGAACAATTCTTGGATGATTCAAATGACAAAACCTCCTTTCTATATTAGGAGTCTAAGGAGTCATAATATAACCCAACCGACCTAACAATAATAATATAAATCCACAAAAATAACAATAGAGGGATTCTATGGGGCACAGTAATAACAATA
>APFE031039994.1:36772-68298 GCA_000404065.3 Pinus taeda
GAAACAAGGCCAGAATTGTTTGTAAAGGGTATGCTCAACAAGAAGGAATAGACTTTGAAGAAATTTTTTCTCCTGTTGCAAGACTTGAGGCCATCCGAATGTTCCTTGCTCTCTCAAGCTTTCAGAAGTTCAAAGTATTTCAAATGGACGTGAAATCAGCCTTTCTGAATGGAGAATTAGAAGAAGAAGTATACATTGAGTAGCCAGATGGTTTCATTCTTGGGAATGATCCAAATCCTGTATGTAGACTGAGAAAGGCTCTCTATGGTCTTAAACAGGCTCCAAGGGCTTGGTACTACCGTTTGGACAAATATCTTCATAAACAAGGTTTTTCAAAAGGATGAGCAGATAGCAATCTTTACATAAAAATTGAAAATGACAAATTGCTAATACTTGTTGTGTATGTAGATGATATTATCTTTGGCAGCAACGAAGAAGCTATGAGTCAAAGCTTTGCCATGGTGATGCATAAAGAATTCGAAATGTCTTTGCTTGGATAACTGGAATATTTTCTTGGTTTGCAAATCCAACAAAATGAAGATGGTATCCTTTTGTCTCAAACCAAGTATCTCAAGAAGATCTAGAAGAAATATGGCATGGAAGATGCAAAACCAGTATGTACCCCTATGGTTACAGGATGCAGCCTTAGTGCAAATGATGAATCAGCAGCAATGCATCAACCAACCTATAGATCCATGATTGGAAGTCTTATTTATTTAACAGGTACTCTACTAGACATCATGCATGCAGTGGGAATAGTTGGAAGATTTCAGGCAAATCCTAAGGAAACCCATCTTCAGGGAGTAAAGAGAATTTTCAAGTATCTTCAAGGAACTCAAAACTATGGCTTATGGTATCCAAGAGATACAAATATCACACTTCATGCTTATACAGATGCAGATTGGGCTGGAAGTGTGGATGACAGAAAAAGCACAAGTGGTGGTGCATTCTTTATGGGTTCCAGATTAGTATCTTGGTTCAGCAAGAAACAGAGTTCTATTGCATTATCTACAACTGAAGTAGAATATGTGGTTGTTGCATCAAGTTGCACTCAACTCCTTTGGATGATGCAAACCTTGCAGGATTTTCAAATCACTTGTACACCACCTATCTCCATCTTATGTGATAATACAAGTGCAATCAACATTTCAAAGAACCCAGTCATGCATTCAAAGAACAAGCACATACCGATCAAGTATCATTTTCTCCGGGAACAAGTGTTGGAACAAAAGGTCAAATTGGAATATGTTCCCTCCAAGGAACAATTTGCTAATATTTTCACCAAACCATTGCCCAGGGAGACATTTGAATACCTCAGACAGAAGCTGGGGGTTGATGATGCATCATCCTGTTGTTGAATCTTGTCTATTGTACTAAGGTGGATACACATACATTTGTCGGTCTATGTGGGTCAAATGGATCTATCAGAGACCATCTGGCACGGGTTCAAGGGGAGCATATATTCTTCTAATGATGCATTGTTGGCATTATCTTAGAAGTCCATGGTTTGATTTCTCAAGAGTTTTCTGGTGGAGTAGATCAATGTGTGTTGGTCTGAAGATTGATTCTGCTGATAGTTGTTCTTGTCTCTATGTCATGTAACGACCTATTTTAGTTTCCCCACTATGCCGGGGATGAATGAGTTTTGTCTATCTTGTGTATTCCCACTTGGATGGGAGATGGATGTATGTATGAGTCTTGATGATAGGAAGGTTACTTATAATGTATGGAGTCATGTTATTTCTTGTAATACATCGTTTTGCAGATAGCATTTCAACACAGAGCATATACAAAGGGGGAGCTCATTCAGAGTTTTCAGCAGATACTCAGGGGGAGTATGGTAGTCAGCCCCTTTGCCCTTGATGTCAAAGGGGCAGAGTGATTGGTTGTTTTTGCCATCAAGTCCAAAGGGGGAGATTGTTGGTATTATGGTACATATGTTGTACTTGATGACAACCCTCTCATATAGATGACAGATCATAGTGCAACAGGCCAGTAGCAAAGATTGATGATCAGCCTACTTACAATGGAAGAAAATAAGGGGTTCGCAGGTACACGATTCAAAAGGTGCAGACCCGCAGACATGGCATTCACAAAGTGCAGATATGTTCACAGACCTCCCGCGCAAAAGGTGCGAACCTAAAATGCACGGACTTTCATGCAGAGAAAAATGCGTGTCTTATGTTTGGTCCATGGTATTTAGTCCGACAGTTTTGATCCTATGGTTTTGATCCGTGGTTTTGGCATCTAAAATATTCAACCCAGGTTTTGGATCCCTTATATTGGTTTTCTATGGTTTTGATCCATGGTTTGAGTTAGGGCTTGCCTATGAAAAGGAAAGGAGATCATTTCGCTATGTACTTGAAAATTAAATATCTTAAGATCTAAAATTTTAGGTGATCGGTTTGAAAAGCTAGATATAGATAAAAGAGAAATCTGTAAGTTGTAAGGCAGATCTATTGATAGGTCGTGACCTCTTTGGCGCATGTTCAGATCTGTGGATCCGACAGTCTGTGGCACATTGGAGGACTGAGAATTTGTCTCTATATAGAGGTCTGCAGGCAATCCAAAGCTTAGGTGCGAAGGAACGCAGCACAGCAGAAAGCTCAGGTGTGGAGGAATGCAACACAGTAGAAGGCGCAGGTGCGGAGGAACATAGCGCAGTAGAAGGCGCAAGTGCGGAGGAATGTAGCATAGCAGAAGGTATAGGTGCGAAGGTGCACAGTTGAATCAGCGGAGCAGGGGCAAAGTTGCGCAGTGTCTTCACGACAGAAGTGCGGATATCCGCAGGTTTCCTTTGGTGAAGTTGCGGACCTTTTTCTTGAAATATAATTTAGCTGCATTTTACCTGTTTCTGCAGAGATCTGGGTTTAAATTGGTGGCTGGTTACTGGTGATTTTTTCTGGTTACTGCATTCTGAGAAGTTAATTGTTTAAAGGAGATTGGGTGATGCACATGTACTTGATGTTTTGGATCTAGTTTGAAAATTTATGAAACGTGGTCCATGGAAGAAAGAGAAGGTAGTAGCCTTCTGTAGGTCAGCACCTACGTACTAGTATCTTAGCTAGTACAAGAGCTAAGGGGGTTGTAGCTCCCTTACAGGAGAAGGTGGAAAACAAGAGAGGGTTGTAGCTCTTTGCAAGTTGCAACCTGCATACTAGCAAAGGACTGCACCAGTACAAAATCATCGTAAAAGAAGTTTCTAATTGAAAGAAGATAGAGACATATTGCAGTAGGTGGTTTTCACCCACATTGTGTTTCCACCTTATATTTGGTGTTCTTTGGTGTGATTATCTGTTTTTTTCTTGTTCTTGCTCATTATTATATGGTACTGACATACAAAATAATGATCAATATCTGAAGAATAAATTAAAGTATAAATATGGAATATATATTGAAAAGAATTTGATAATACTGATTCACCCCCCCTCTCAGTATTATTTCCAACATTAATTGCATATCTTTAATTGAAATTTTTAGAGATGAGTGTATTTTTTTTGCATGTATATTAAAATCAACTATTGATGTTGGGTAAAGAAGGAGCAAAAGGATTCTTCCATTACATGACAAATTAGAAAGAGCTTCACAAATACAATGGATATGGAAAGACTTCCCAGTACCTGTGGCGCCCTAAACAATCTTACGAAGAGCTTCACAAACCTCATATTCATCAAACTGCCTTAAAACAATTTCAAAAGTAATTCATTGTTTTTCCAACAATAAATCTGGAGATGAAAATGTTCTATTTGAAAGGTCAACAATATCAGCCCTTGATTTTCCATTCCTTGTAAAATTAATAGCTTCTTCTGCAGCATCAAAAAAAAAAATTATACTTTCCCAGTCAAAGGATATATTAAAGTCCCTTCAACTAAGGGTGTGAATATCAGAAACATTAACATCATTTGGTGGAACCAAGTGAGAGAAAATTTTCCATTCTTGAAAATTATCTTCAAGATTCATTTCCTGGTTCGCAAAATCACCATCTTCTTCATCTTCAATATTTTCAACAATTGATGGATTTTGATCAACATGCCATGCTTGATATTGAAAATTCCTCTAATTTTCAATAATAATTTTAGTTGCAAGGCCAGTTTCTACAGTAATGTCATGAAATGGCTGAATTTTTTTCCAGCAAAAAAATTCAAATTCATGTGAAGCCTCACGAGGAATAGAATCACACTATGGCCAAACTCGAACAAGGAAGCGGTCCTCTTCTAACTCCATGATTTGTGTCAGTCGTTCCTCCAAGGTCTCGTGGTCTGCCATCTCAATCAGCATGAACATCTCTAGGCTTCCATGGATCTTGTTTATGCTTGCTATCAAATGTCCAATATCTTTTTGTTTATATCAAAGATAAATGTTCAAGGAAAAAATGTCTCTTCTCATAATGTTGGACAAAAGTATTCTTAAATGAACATTTCAAGCCATCCCTTCATATTTTCATGAAAACCATTCTTCCAACATTTAAGGAAACAAATTTCCGACTACAAACAACAAGAGGTAATTTAAGCAACATATGACACGTTTCTTGTGCTCCAATATCACGGTTAATAATCCTTTCTGCAAGAAACCTTTTGTACGCACATAAATCATGAGCCTTAAACCAATAGAATTTTAAATTCTTCTTAACATATGATGATAAATTTCATACCATTTTTCTATTTTTGATGCATACTTAGCAATACATTTGAAGACAACATAGCGAGAAAACAATGGTTTGTAATAAACATTTAAACGCCACATTGTTAGAAGTTCAATGTTATGTACATTGAGCCTCTCACTATTTATTGTTTTCATATTTTATTCTTTCTTCATCATCTATGAACAATCTCAATTCATCACAAAGATCTTATGGAACATTGTACCGACATGTCAGAATAGTGCCCTTTTTGCACAAACAATAATCTACACTACAATTTGTGTGCCTCTGGACATGATTTAAAAATTATTCATAATCATTATGAGGATTACAAGAGAAAATCTTAGTAGTATTCGATAAGAAAGGGTCATGATGCAAGCCTGGCCTGCAAATAACCCATAATCTTTTCTCCACTCATGCATATAAAGCATGCACCTCAAATAATTTCCCAATCCCACTTCAACACGCAGCAATGTTCAACAAATGTGTGGAAGCTTGTAATTTCACATTCCTGGCAATTCATATTCTACCATTTACTGTAGAAACTTTTCCCAACATATAGTTTTACTTTATAACTTACAAATTTAAAGAGATTCACACTTGTGCCAATGCTCACAATTTATTTATGACAGAATTCAATCTGATGAGAATTCAAGTCAAACAATCTGGCCATGCCATTTAAATTACCTCCATAAATCGGAGAGCATATCAATCAAATTGACTAGCAGGCATCGAACTTCTATCTTTACATCAAACGACAGTGATACCTTTTGCAACCACGAATTTGGTCCTTGTTTCCACATTCTAACTCAAAATTGCATGTGTGTCCTGTTCTTCTCTTAATACATTATGACTATCTGAACATAACTCAGCACAAATTCTCATGCCAATGTCATTGTAAATATAACTACGCAAACATAATCACAGCATTCTACAATTTCCCAAGACATCGACTTATTAACTATAAATAGTTGCAATTCTGTTGCTACTAACAGCGCCTTCAAAATCTTCGTCAATTCCAACTGTCCATGCAACAGTTGTAAAATAAAACCCACGGCGCTCCTTGTTCTTCTGATCACAATCCGGAATTTGAACAAAACCTAAGTAATGGCTATACATATACAGAGCATTCAATTACCATGCATGCAAGCATATAACACACTTCAATTGCTGGAGAAACGCTCCCATTAACCCTTCCAGGAGATGAATATATATACAACAATGGTTATATGTATATTAAATCAAACGAACACGCAAAATGTTATCCCTAACGCATTTCTAAATAGGAGAGGGGACCCTTCCAACCAATTTAACAACTCTGCGGCAATTTCAATTCGTGTAGAGCTTTATTCAACGCTTTTACATATGAGCTTAATACTGCTCAATACACAGTCCATTAATTATTGAAGGCATGATATATTTTAATAGAAAAACCAATCATTCATTAATATACCGAGAGAAATTTTTCTCATGAGAATTATGACATCGCTCCTCTCTCCCCCCTCTGAGAGCTTGCTGCCACTTTATTTAAAATAATAATGGATACGTAAAAATAGATCTTTTCCTTATCTCCTAGAAAAAGCAGGCTTTTTCCGTTTTTACATAATGCTTTATTCCCTATTTTTTATAGTAATTTTAACTAAAAAAAACATAGAAATTCTATCCCAATTCTTTTTCCTAACTATTCTCTCATATTCTTTTTCTAAATAAAAGAATATTTACACAAACTTTACTTCCTATTTTATTAAAATAATAAAATACTAAAATTTATCACACCCTCCTTTTTATTCCATATTTATAAATGAGGATGGTCTTGATGCTCCTGCATCATACACCCAACCTTAAAATTGATAATGATCTCCTGATCATGTGTTCGGATCTGTGTATGCCTGGATCCCATATCTTGTGCTGTAAATTTCCACTTGCCATTGCTTCTGTCTATTATTCTTCTCCAGGTTTCCACACTTTATGCTACATCGCTCCACTGGCTGTGCTCTCGCAATCTTCTGTTGTCTTCCTTTGGTTTCTTCTCCTTTGTTTCACTGATGCTGGTCTCTTCCAGGATACTTTCATCATTATCCGCCTCATCAGTTCAATCTATTTGTCTAACAGACTTTCTCCAGCATCTTCAATAAAACCTGTACTCACAAAACAATTGTTAGAATAAAACCCATAAGGCTTTAGTGCCTCTTCTGCTGCTATCAATGTTGTCTCAGCTGTCATCATAAATGTTGTGGTCTACCAAACTTCCTGTCCCTCTGCAACATTCCTTTGTTCATCATCTGCTTCCATGACGTCTTTTTGTACTCGTTCACTGTACTGAACCCTTTCATCTGCAATCTCCCTGTCATACTCTGGATTCTCCAACCAGTATTCCAACAATGCAATTTCTCTATAACATCGCTGAAGCGTATCATCATCACCTGCATTCATACATAAACCAACTGTTACTTCCCTTATCTGTGCTTCAGACTGATCTACTTCTTCTGCATCCATAAGAACTTCCTCTTGTGCTGTAACAGTTTCACAAGATTGCACATCTTTTTCAACACCTGTAATCACACCACAATTGTCAGCTATACAAACACAAGAGTTCACATTATCCAGCTCATTTGGATCTACCCAATAACTCAAGAAATCATCAATGATCTTCTCCTCTGCACCTGCAAACATACACAACTCATCAGTTTTAAAACTGCAAGACTTTTTAGTCTTGACTGCTTCCTTCAGCACCTCCCTTTGATTAGATCTGCATGTGGAGTCTTCAAATTTCATCCCTGGCTCAAGAACTCTAAGTCGTTTTTTCAACAAGGCAATCAGAATTTGCCTCAACCCCCTCTGCAATGGTCGACAGATCAATCTCTTTCCCTTTAGTGGAAAGATCCATTTTCCTTTCTGGCTTTCCTGCTCTTGCAGCCATTCTTCTAGTACTTGCAACTGTGCCCTGATTTCTGCAATCTTTCTTTCTCGAACTCCTGCAGTCATCTCATCTCTGTGGCATTTCTCTAAACCTCTTCTTCCTCTAGAAAAACTCCCTCTGCCTCTGGCAGACTGCTTCCTCATGAGTTTCTCACTCAGCATGAGTTGTACTAGCCTTTGCAACAACAATCTCTCTTGCTGCAACTTACCTCACCAAGCTCTCCTCACTCAGTCTTTTGGTAAGTACTGGTTCACTGCCTCTGGAACCTCTTGAGCACTCTCTCTGCTCTCTCTAGGCTATCTCTTCAACTCACTTTCTTCTTCAGGACACTGCACTTGTCCTCCTTATCTAGCCTTCAGCTGAATGCCAGGTTCACTGCCACCTTCTCTGCAACCATAAACTTCCTTTACAAATTTCAAATCAGAAAAATAATCTCACCTCTTAAGATCTTGCATGATCTTGTCTTCTTTCCACTTCTGCAATCCTGTTCACTTGTGTAGTTTGCATATCAAATTTAAAAATCTGATCTTTATTTCAACTATTAACCACACTTCAGTTCTAAAACAAAAAAACATCTTCAGTTGAGCATTCTAGCTCTGATACCACCTGATGCAAGCCTGGCCTACAAATAACCCAAAATCTTTTCTCCACTCATGCATATAAAGCATGCACCTCAAATAATTTCCCAATCCCACTTCAACACGCAACAATGTTCAACAAATGTGTGGAAGCTTGTAATTTCACATTCCCGGCAATTCATATTCTACCATTTACTACAAAAACTTTTCCCAACATATACTTTAACTTGCATCAGGTCATCATTGAGGCTTCATCAAATGATTATGTTGCGATGATGTATGTCACGTGGATTCCATGTAGTTAAATACTTGTCAAAGAATATCTTTACATGTTGTACATCAGAACCATTTGACGAATCAAGTATTTCAATGTCAGGAGCACCTTCCAACCATAGGAAACCATGGATATGTGCTTAACCTCTATGCTGCCACTCATATTTGAAGAAAATGAAGATATAGTTACTAGAAACAATATAGATAGAACAATAATAAAAAATTGACAAAGTATAGAAAATAAATTTAACAACACAAATGTGTACCAAAAGTATTTAGCTTTAAGATATATTTGGATCACTTCCTCTCGAAAGATATTGAATCTATGGTACATAAATGTGGAAAAAATATGAGGGAACTAGATAACATTCTCAATTTCCATACGATGGTCATTTAAAGAATAAGAATGTGAATGTGTAACCATGAGGTTATGCAACTATTGTCACTTTGCGTCAATTACACTCAAAGTAAAAAAATAAAGATGAACATACCAACTTATTAATAATATCAGTAAATTTAGTCCAACATTAAGTCCAGTATGCCCTTGTACCTCTCAGTGAAGAACCAAACTACATAAGATGCTTGACCAACTTATTATCTGATAAATCATAAATTTGGTGACACAACTCTTCAATTATTGTAGGTGAGTTATGACATAAATGTTTCTTTACAAAAACTACAATAGTTACTTAGCTCTGATTCCACATTATCATGTTCAATAGGTAATATCGAAAGTGAGGATGACTTCCAAATCTCTTATCATAGTACCTAATAAGATGTAATGCATACTCATGAAGTTCATCTCTACAAATACGTGGTCACAACCAATCAACGTCACGAGTGGGGAACATTGTTGGGAATGACATATTTAATAACGCCTCTGTATTATATTCGTTCACTGGAGAGGTTCCAATACTGGGCCAATCCATGTCATGAACATGTGAGGAGTCAACATTATCAAGAAATGCTCTAATTTCTTCCACTTCTCTTCGTTCATTTAGTACGAGAGAAAAAAAGGAAGGATGAGAGAGAAAATGATCAGCATGCAACCCTTCATTATTATTTACATTTATCTCATATTCTTCAATATCACAATCAACCAATTTAATCCTGGAGGAGACATATGTTGATATTTTGGGGAGAACATCCAATGTATCATAATCAATTACAACATCTCGATAATATTGATCATGTTGGATTTTGAAAAGCGTTGCAACCATCTCTAGATATATTTTGATATAACATTCATAATATTCAGACTAAATTGCATGTCTCCTCATAATTAGAAAGTCAATATCTTCAACATGTCGTGGAAGACATTGTAAAATTGTATAAATATTTTGAGGAAAGCTAATTGTATGACTGCAATAACTATATTTCCCACCTTGAGCTTGTGTCACTTAGAAAATAGGATTCACATGTGCTATTAGCATTTCTTCAACTTGAGTAAGAACTCTTAAAATATGACATTTCTCACCATTAATCGTGTTATTATATTGACAAAAACAATGGTGACGTCTTTCACTCTTACATCATCTGGAAACAGGTCCTTCAGAATCTCTCAAGACCTGCATTCCAGGATATGATTCTTTCCAAATGTGGCACATTTGGACAATTGACAACCTATCTATCTTTGCTCAAAATTGTTTATGCACTACAATCATGTTTTCATCAAAATGAATTTGATCTACATCGGTTGGACGATGTTGATAACCATTTGGAAGAGTAAAATATCTTCTAAAATGTACTTCAACTACACAAACATTAAATTCCATTTCCAAATTCGAAGCATGTGGAATGGATCTATGACAGGGCCTTTCCAAATTTATGGTGTGCATTTCTCGAACCTAAGAAGATGTAAAGGTGTGTTTGTCATAAAAGATCTTAAAATTCAATTTCCAACTAATTATAAATGAAAAAGGAATCAAATGAATTCAAAATTTACATTTTCTTCTTGATGTGGATGAGGGTTATGAAATGGTTTCTCTTCTCTTCTAACATCAGTGGATGGAACATCTAGGGAGTTAGTTTCTATGCCTTTATTAAAATGACTTGTTTCTTGTTTCAACAAAATAAAATACATTATATAAATAAATTTCCAACAAATAAAGATTCAAAAATGGAAAACAAATCAAATACATTGAACATTCACATTAATTTTACAATTTGATGTTTTGGATTCCAATTCTCCAACCCGATCATATAAAATTATGTTTTTTCAATAAGACTTTATAAAATACAGTGTCCAACTAACTCTAAATGAAAAATGAGAAAAATGTCAAATGTACTCAACATTTACATTTGTTTGGCGATGTGGATGAACGTTAGGAGAAAGTTCCTCTTCACTTTTAACATCAGTAGATGGAACATCTATGAAGTCAATTTGTATGCCTCTATTGGAATGAGTTGTGTCATGTTTGAAGAAAATAAAATATGCCATAAAATTTAATGTCCAACCAACAAGAAATAAAAAAGTGAAAAGAAAATCAAATAAATTGAACATTTACATTAGTTTGCAAGTTAGATAATCGATGAGGATGCAAATGAAGGTTATGAGATGCTTCATCTTCAATTCTCAGATTCGTAGATGGAACCATTTGGGAATTAATTTCTATACCTCTATTAAAGTGAATTGTATCCTATTCCAAGAGAAGAAAATAACTTCTAAGTTTAGTAAAAAAAAGTTTGTAAATAGAGGAATGTAATAAAACAACCACTATTGAAACAAAAATCAAAATATCGTTGTGTTACCTCCATTGTTCCAAGTGAAATGCTATCAGGGATGAATGATTCTCTTGGTGGGACCACATTATTTTTAGAAGGAGGATTGGAAGATTCGATGTTTCGAGCAACTTGCTCCAAATTATCAAGCAAATATCCAATTAAACTATCATACAAATAATTACATACAATGTCATCATTACATCAACCATGGATGTTTTGAAACCTTTGGCCTTGGTCAAAGCATGCAATTGCAAACACATAAGGGTTAGGGTGGACATTTTCATCCACATTATCGATGTTATGTTATTCTCGATTGCAAGATGTTTCACTAATATTATGAACATTTTCAGGAGAGCATCGGACAAAAACATTATGTCGATGAGGAGCATATTCTAATAATGAACTATCAATGGGAAATGTTATTTTCATTATATCATCCATAGTATGATACTTACGAGGAATTATAAAATCATTTTGAAGAGTGGCTTAACTCGTTTTTCTATGAGATGTAGCTCTCTTATGTTGATTTATTACATCCTTATTTTGTTGATACCATAAACGACGACTTTCATTAGACCTATCATGTGATGCTGGTGACAGATTTGGTTTTCTTGGACACTTCCTTGTGCTTTCACATGACATGTCTATAATGAATAATAACATATTCATTATGGAAGCATAAACATGGAAGATAGCATATATCTAACATACACAAACACAAAAGAATGAAAAAGGGACAAGTTTTTTTGGCAATCGTATAAAAGCATAAAAAGTGTATATGTTATTTTTTCCAACCATGTAAACTTATCAAAATGTATAAGGATTTTTCCAAATGTCTAAAAACAAAAATGATTTTTTTTTAATGGCTTAAACAAAAAAGTTCAGATTTTCCTGTATCATACTAGAATCAAAATGAAACCCATATTGGCACACAATACTGTAAGAATTATATGACTTGGAAGTATATCTAAAAATTTGGAACTATATATTATCAAAATATAAATACAAATATTAAAAAAGTACATAAATATATAACATTGTTTGAGAATCAATGAGAAAAACCAATACAAATAATATGTATAAAATAACTCATAGAAATAATAATTATACAATCAGACAAAAATGCATAGCATCTAAACACATTTACATGTAATTAAGAAAACTTCAGAGGAAACAATATGAAATATTTTATAGCAAATTCCAATGGGATTCAATATCAAACATCTCATGCATACACATATTCATGAAATTGTAATGGGATCCATATAAAGATCGATGCAAGAATAATTTTAAAGTATTACCATAAAGACCCAAAGTATGTATAGAGCCAAAAATGGAAAAATTTTCCACAACCATAAAGAGTATATAAAATAAAAAAATATTTATAGGAACTCCTAATAAGACTAATAACCTAAGAATCCATATCCAATGGTGGAATCTCATCAAAAAAATCCATACGAGGAGAAATTGCAAAAACATTTCCATGCTTAATCAAATCATTGCAATCCTTTAGCATTGGATACCAAAACCCATACATCTGTTCATTACTTGAATTTCAATATCTTTTGGAAAACAAATGTTAGTCATGATGTCATATAGTAGGAAATGAACTTCGTTGCAATTTCCCATAAGAATCACACTATGGACTATTCGAAATGGCAGATAACCAAGGTATTTTCTATTTATATCTGTAGAAATTTCTTCCAACAGCTTACATCTAAAACCCCAATCATCCTAAAAGTAGTCAATTCTCCATTTAATGCATAGTTGACCACATTGGAAATGATCTAATTCTTTAATTGACCATAAAGAAGTGGAGACATCATTCATAAGTCATATCAATTAATCTAGGTATATTGCTAATGACATACACCATATGCAAGTGATTGGAACAAATAAAAAACCCCATTCATTTTTTATTACATTAAACCAGTAGATTATATACCCACACCAAGGATAATCTTCATACTCCTTTTCCACATAGAGCCAAAATAGTTTACTTTCATAAAACACTCCATTCTTACGGGTGAAGCGCCACCAAATGGAAGATCATCCCTTTTCGAAACACTATCAAGACTATTGCAAACATAAAATTTAGACTCAGTTCTATCATACATAAGTTTTAAAACAAACCAATCATATTTTCTGCTGCTTACATTTTCCAATAATGAAAAGAATCCCCAGTCTCCAATTTGTATTGGCCCTATGTTTTCGAAGGCCTTTGTAAATGGATTTGTTACAAAATATTTGTGTGTATAGGAGAATTTTGTTGGTAAGGATAAAACCACCATTAGTACAATGATAGACTCTACTTTGTATCTTGAATCTATGAATGACAAATGAAAATGAGAAATGTGCCAATTCTAATTAAGGTATTCAACAAAAAAAAGTTGTCTTCTTTATTGAGGAAAGGAACCATAAATCCAAATTCATTCATATAGACATTCTTGCAATGCAATAAGAAAGAAGGGTTTTGCAAAACATTCTTCCATTGCATACAAATAATGGAAAACTTTATGACAATCGATAAAGGGAGCTAGAGCAAGACAATTTCAAGAATTTAAAATGGGAGACAACTCCAAATAGTTGGATCCATGATCAAAGAATGAAATCACCTAATATAAAAATAAACACATTTGATATCAACAAAACAATTTAATGTTGAATAAACTTAAAAGTAGCATACATACATAATTTACCATCTACACATACAGAAAAACTTCAAATATACACATTATATAAAATCAAATGAGCAATGAGAACATTATTACAACAATGAACAAAATTACACAATTTTATAAACCTAATCTCTATAATACAATATTATTAATGTTAGTAAATCTATAATAATGTTTATATTAATGTCTACATTTAATATTGATTTTATAATGTTTCTATTAATATATTTTTAATATCGACATCAATTTTTTATTTTCAACATAAATATTTACATTAAACCAATTTTTTTAATGTTAAAAAACCTAAACTTCAAAACCTCCTGTTATAAATTAACACAATGCTACATGAACCAAATGATATAAAATTACCAAATATTTTAATCCTAACACCACTGAACCTAAATAAACCTAAAGTTATTAAGTGTAATGTTTAATAAAAATATTTACATACAAATATTCACATTAATATATCGATGCAAATTTTTTTTTTACATAGATTTCTATGTTTAACATTAATAATAATAACAATAATAATAATAATAATTAAGATTATAATAGATATTGATGTTTAATATTAATATAAAACAAATATTAATATACCGATGTTCAATACATTCTACATTTTTTTATATTGAATACAATAAATTGAATTAATTAGAAATTAAACAATTTATTGTTAAAACAATTTTAGATGGATTCTCAATTTATTTGTTGAAATATAAATGATGTTTTTTTAATATATAAATATTTTATATCAAATCAAAATGAACCAAAATATATTACATAAAATACATTTTATATTGAAAACACAAAACTAAATCAATAGGAAACTTTAGATGTTTTATTATCAACACAATTTTTACATTCATTCTTAATATTTGTATTTAAATCTAAATGAACTAAATTGTAAACGCTTTTATACACTTCTTTTTTGTTCTAATCTTTGGATTACATAAAATAAATCTATCGCATAGATTTAACATAAATCTATAAAAAAAAATTACATAAATCTACTACATATAATAGATGGCACATTTGTTAAATTTTGGTGTATTAAAAACTTTAGTTAACAATAAGGTTTCATTATATGCATATTTACTGTCGATAATAAAACATTTTTATTTTTTTTCTTTTTTACTTTACCCTTTGTAACATTGTCTCAAGGATTTTCAACTATTTTTTAGTTTCAAAACACGTAATATCCACACTATTAGCATGTCATGTGTCCAATTACAATATACTATTGAAAATGTTAGAAACACTCCAACAAGGGAATAGATTGAATCCATTAGATTTATTGATTAAAATACATTAAGTGCATACAATGTATTGATTAAAATAAAATTTATTCAATGCATTAAATTTATTCAATGTATAAAAAATTATTGATAAAATGCTTAAAATTTTATTGATTGCATAAATAAAAATAAAATAAAGATCTATTCAATGTTAGATACACTCCATCCATATAAAAAAGTTTATCTAGCAAGAAAACTATTATTCGTCAAATTTTATGTTTTAAATATTTTAGTTTCTCTTTTTAAATATATTAATATTCTCTTTATATTTAACATATGCATTTTATACATAAACCTAAATTATAATTAAAATCTACTATAGTTTATATAAAAAAAAATTATATCCAATTTGGGGAATGAAATTGGTGGGAAAGAGGGAAGGCAACTCATTCTTGAACCTTAAAATGAAAATGAACTAATTTGCCTTATCATTAATAGTTTGAACAATAACATTGTACAAAAATCATCACTTAAAAATTAACACTAAGATGCTCAACCAACCTATTGATGCATTCAAATGTATTCAATGCATTTATTGCAATCTATTAGAAGCATTTAACATCTATTGAATACATTGGTTGCAAATTTGATTTTATTCAATTGATTGTAATCAATGCTTTCAATAAATTTCAAATTTGATTTTATTCAATTGATTGTAATCAATGCTTTCAATAAATTTCAATGCTTTCAATAAAGTATATTCAATGCATGCAAATATATTGATTAAAATAAAATTTATTCAATGCATTAAATTCATTGAGTGCGTAAAATCTATTGAATGCATAGAATTTATTCTATGCATAAGAATAAAATCTATTCAATCCATCAAAAAATATTGTTAAAATGCTTACAAATCTATTCAATTCTTAAAAATCTTTTGATTGCGTAAAAATAAAACAAACATATATTCAATGTATAAAATTTATTGTATTGCGAAAGATAAAATCTATTCAATGCATAAAAAATTATTGATAAAATATAAATGAATCAAAATATATATTGTCACACATCCACAAGTTAAAATATGCACAAAGAAAATTCAAATTAAAATTATTGTAATTTAAACATAGAACTATTACTATTTAAGAATTTATGATTTCACAGAGCTGTAAAGTATTTAGCAAAGTGATTCTAGTTATTACGAAATCTATCTATTATGTTATGAACCTTTACAACATGAGATACCATGGCCCTTGCATGATTTCCACGACTATAGTTTAAAATTTTATAATGAAGGTGGGATTTCTAACTAAGCCACTTGTCCCTTCGACACATGACTCACTGTACCACAAATCCATGGTATTCAAGCCTAGACTTTATTATTGTCATGTTTTCTTAACTAACATTAATTCTCACCACTTGGCCTCCAACGCTACATTAATGCTCTCGTTGTTGTATCGACCTAGGTGGAGGCATCTCTTCTCTTGAGTCTTCATTGTTGTACAGCGCTGGTGTCAACCTCGATACTGACTCCATATCAATAGCCTCTGGTTGTCGCTTGGATTGAACAGTGGAGGAGAACATCAGGGTTCTATGCCTCGAAAGTAATGTCGTCATTCATTCATTCTTTCCTTTCCTCGAAATAGAAACAACGTGCTTAGAGGGGTTTTCTCCATTCTCAAGTGCTCACAGTTTGATTGTTCATTTTTGGGTGTTGTTTGTACTGTAGAGTAGTTCGTCATTGCCATACTATGAATCCTAATCATCTTTGGCTTCCCTGGCAGGCGTATTGGCCTTTGGCTCAACAATCTGCAATGAGGAGGGTTTGCATCAATGTCTCAAATTAGGTAATGTCGAAGTTCTTTTGCTTACTATCTTAGGTCTCAAGCGTTTTCATAGTTATTGTTTTTCATATTTCAACTTTTAATCCTCGGTAGTCCTCCCAGTTGGGATGGAGGGTTTTGCAAGTGTTAACGTCTTTTGCAAGTTAATCAAGGAAGCTCTTGCTTGACCCTGTGAGTGTGATAAAGTTACTACCAGGTACTTGTGCTTGCCTAAAGTTTACTTCTTAAGTTTGTTTCTTGGTTGAAGCTTTCGGCTTCAGAAGGGGGCTTCATTTGTGCACTACTATGATGTTAATGTACTTAACTTACTAATTTAGAACATTGTTGGCCCTTAAAGGGCGATAGGAATTTTGCATATTTGTAAGGGGGGTTTCACAAACCACTGTTAATTTATTAGTTTAAAGTAGCTACATTTATTTTCAAAGCCAACCTTAAAAGGGGCGAAATGTATTTTGTATGTTTGTAAAGGGTGACGCAGTTCAATACCCCAGCCTAACTCATTTAGATACCCTTCGTGCCAATTGTCTGAACAAATTTGTAATTTGGTGCGAGTGATATACAATTCTTTAGATACTGTTAACTTATTTATTGTTTAAACATATTCCATGAATGACATGTTTTAGTAGTTCTTCATTATTTTTTTTAGAGTTAATAGTCTATTTACTTGCTTATGTTCCAAGTAGAGATGGTAAATTATTTTCCCTAACTGTGAGGGTAGCAAGCTAAAATCTCTTGGTTTACCTGTTGCAGCCTATAATTTCTCATTTAATTCATTCTACTACTTTCTTTCCTTATCCATAATACGAATGTTGTTTCATCATATATATACGTATATGCTCATTTTTTCTGATGTTTTGTTTTATTTCCGTAATGTATTTTGACCTAAACCTTGTCAGTTGTCTTTTGTCAATGTCCACCGAAATCTGTAAATTTTACTGGGTATAAAAGGTAATCTACCTCTCAGCTAGATACATGAAAATTACTTACGGACTATCAATACAAATTCCTCAGGTTAACTAGTCCATCCTACTATCTGTTAGCAAATGTCATGCATAAATTTGTATAAAGATATAGAATAGAATCTTAATTAATTAATAAGAGAATTTTCACTTATCTAGCTCACACTATCGTCCAGGTTTAATATGCAACTAAACCTTGCTGCTCGATATTTTGCCTCACAACCTTCAAACTACTATATCCGGTAGTCTCCCCTCAAGCTATTCCTAGAGATAGGAACCTTATTCCTTTTTATTATGGGAACTCATCATCTCACATCTATCTGGTCCAAACCAGACATAGCTACAGATCACTGCTTGACATCTCAGCACATAGTTTCCTCCTTTTATTTTCTTTGTTGCTCACTTTTCCTTCCTGATCTCAGATACCCCTATCCTCTTGATTTTACTTGAATAAATCCTCAAGAAAATAGTTAGGGATAGAGAATTGTCACTCGTAACTACTTTAACAAGTAAAAGCAACATTTACAAGTAACTGTTATTTCACTTCTGCATAATTAAATTTAAGAAATAGTTTTATAACTAAAAATAATAAACAGTTTGTTTGGTTTGCAGTAAATTAAATATTTACATCACCTGGAGATATCACATATTCCCCCCCTAAGATGTAACATTGTCCTAATGTTTTCCTTCTGAAAATAGATCCGAAAAGGATTCCTTCATAACCTTCTCATCTTCCCAGGTAGCCTCCTCTGGCCCATAGTGCTGCCATTACACGTTAACCTGGGTGATAACTTGTTTCCGCAGCATTACTTCTCTTCGATCGAGCATAACTAGGGGCTCAACCAAGAACTTGCCTTCTGGTTCGACCTATATAGAACATAAAAAGAATTTAAGCCATCAGCCAGCATCTTTATTCAATTTTAACTCTTAAAAAAAACCTATTATATATTTTACCTGAATGTCTGGCCCATTGATTATGTGGTTAGCATCATATATGTATTTCTTACGTACAGAAACATGAAAGAAATTGTGCACATGAATATGACTAGGTAAGGCAAGCTAGTAAGCCACTGGTTCGATTCAAGCTAAAATTTGGAAAGGACCACATAATCAGGGTTCTAATTTAGCACATTTGGTCCAGTGCGATGTAGTTTTCTTGGCTCGTACCCAAAAACTTCTCTTCAGATCAAAAAATTTGTTTTGCCAATCCTGAGCGGATTTCAAGTTGGCTCGTACCTTCTTGACCATATCCTCCATTTCCTTTAACATATTTGGTCCTAGCAACAATTTGTCCTCTGGACCACCCCAACTCAACGGTGTTCGCACTTACGCTCGTATAACACTTCAAAAGGACTCATTTGTAAGGATGTACGGTATCCATTGTTATATGCAAACTCTACCAAGTATACGTAGTCCTCCCATTTAGATGGTTGTCTTCTACTACTTGATTTACCCGCTCCATCTGCCCATCCGTTTGAGGATGATAACTAGTGTTGAAGTGTAGTTGTGTTCCCAATCCTTCCAATAGAGCTTTCCAAAATGATGATGTAAACTTCACATCATGATCAGAAATGACCATCTTGGGTACTTCATGCAATTTAAAAATGTTTTGCATAAAAACTTTAGCAATCTGTACCACTCTATAAGTTGAGTGTACTAGTATGAAATGAGCATATTTTCTCAATTTTTCTAGTACCACCATTATCAATTCATTTGATTTTTTTGACTTAGGCAGTCCTATAATGAAATCAATGGATATGATCTCCCATTTCCATTCAAGAATAGGCAATGGGTGGAGTAATCCTATTGGGCAGTGGTGCTCTGTCTTTACTTACTGGCATTCCAAACAATGGGCTAAATATTTTGCTACCTCCTTCTTCATACCGGGCCAGAAAAATTCCTTTCTAGGAGCAGTAATCTGTTTCTTGTACCTGGGATGGCCTACATAAGGAATCTTATGATATTCGTCTAAAATTAAATTTTTAAGACTTTTCTAGTTAGGCACATATATCCTCTTCCTATAAATCACCAAGTCTTCTGAATTTACTTCATATCCCAAATGTTGTTCATGGTTGTTCAAAATTTTAGCTTGCTTCCATAATTATTTATATTCTAAATCTTGCATGGTTGTTTCTCGAATCTACTCATAAACAATAGTTCATGATTCACTCATACAAACAATTTACCTTTGAACTTAATGCATCCACAACTCAGTTCGCTTTTCCCTTCAAGTGTTTGATTTCAAAATCAAATTCGCTTAGGAAGTTAGCCCAACGAGCCTACCTAACATTCAAAGTGAGTTGTTTAAAATAGTTTGTTAGACTATGATGATCAATAATTAACATAAATTTTGTACCCATTAAGTAATGTCACCACATCTTTAAGGCTTGTATGACTGTTGTCAGCTCTAAGTCATAAGTTGAATACTTTTTCTCATATTCTTTAAGGTTCCTTGATTCATAGGTAACAAATTTTCCTTCTTGCATTAATATGCCACCCACATCTTCTTTGCTAGCATCTGTATAAACCACATACTATTTATTGGCATCAACAATGTTAAAAAAGTGTGCGGTGGTGAGTAGATGTCTGAGCCAATCAAAACTTCTTTGACAATCAGAGGTCCACCTAAGTTTTTTCCTTTCTTTTGCAGAGAGGTAATGGGGTATTCCATCCTAGAAAAACCTTCCACAAACCGTCTATAATATCCGACTAGACCCACCAATGATCTTATGTCAGCTACGTCCTTTGGTACCAGCCACTCCACGATAGTCCTTATTTTTTGTAGGTCCATTGTGATCCCATCCTTGGTGATAATATGCCCCAACTACTAAATTTGTTCTTTATAGAAATCACATTTACTATACTTGGCATACAGCTGGTGTTCTCCTAGAACCTGCAGAACAATGCGAAGATGCTCCTTATGTTGTTTTATGTTCCGAGAGTATATTAGTGTATCATCAATAAAGATTAACACAAAATTATCCAAAACCTGATGAAATATATTGTTAATGAGGCACATGAAGGTCGTTGGGGCATTAATCAGTCCAAAAGGTAGCACTACGAACTCATAATGCCCATAATGAGTCCTAAACTTGGTCTTTGCTATATCTTCCTCTTTTATCCTAATCTCGTGGTAACCCGAGTGGAGGTCAATCTTTGAAAATACAGTTGTACCCTTCACTTGACTAAATAATTCATCTATACAAGGGAAGGGGTAATTATTGTTAATTGTCAGCTTATTCAACTAACGGTAATCCATTCACATTCACAAGGTTCTATCCTTCTTCTTAACAAAAAAGCACCGAAGCTCCCCAAGGCGACACACTAGGATAGATGTACTTTTTATCAAATAGCGCTTGTAATTACATTTTTTATTTTGTTAGCTTCGGTATACTTATATGGTAAGGGTCTTAGGAGATTGTGGGAGCTCCCGAAATCAGCTCAATGGTGAAATCTATGTCCCTTTTTGGCGATAGTCCTAGGATTTCCTTAGGGAATACATCCAGAAACTTTTGTACCACTGGTATATTCTCTAGGGAAACAATTTTATCCTTAGAATCAACATACCCAACTTGTATTTCATAAACCTGGTAGCCTTTTCTCGTGCATTTCACTAATTGGGAGGTTTTCATAGGCCTTCATTTCAAAGGTTTTTGAATGCCTTGAATTTCCTGCCTTTTTCCTTTCTCACCCATGTAATTTATGGTTTTTGTTTTAAAGTTAATGAGGGAACAATGTTTTCCCAACCAGTCCATACCTATAAGGATGTTATATGATCCCAAGGGTAACACATTCATATTTGCCATGATAGACTAACCAACTAAAATTAGGGTACAATTGTTGACCTTGGCCAACACCATACATTTTTCTCCCTTGGCTAGTTGGAATAACCAAGGATTTTTAAACTTAACAGCCTATAGACAACATTGTTCCACTATATTGGGGATAATATTACTTAAAGTAGCTCCAGGATCAATTAACATTGATATGATTCGGTCAAAAACTTTACCTTCAAATTCAACCTTGGTTGGTTGATATTTTGCCTGATGGTCTTCAAGGGCAACATTAGTTTTATGAATGCTTCTTGCCACTTTTCGCATAGTAGATGCTTCTTGAATCTATGAAATCTAATAAGCTCATTTGCAGTCTTGGCAATTTTTGACATTATGAGGGCCTCTGCATCCCCAACACTGTAAAGGTTGTCTATTTGTTACCTCTACTTCGGTTTTGCTTGATTGTTCACTCATCTTAGTTTCACCTGGTAATTTAAATATGGGCTCATTTCTATTCATATTCTGGTTAGTTTGGCCTTTAAACAATCCTTTGTTGACTATGCCCTTATTTCCCTTATGGCTGGAAGTAAATTTAATTCTGTTTTTATCAACACATCTCTTTCCCACATCTCCATTTTTTTTGGTTTACTAGTAGCATATCTGTACATTCCATATAACTTCATCCACGGTCTTCGAGTTATCAATATCCAGTCGTTCTTTCATAAAAAATGAAAGACTAGTGATGAACCATTGCACTTTTTCCTTTTCTTCGTGTATTTAAGGGACATACCAAAGTAGTCATGTGAATTTTCTTATGAACTCATCCATGGACAATTGGCCCAGTCAGAGATCATGAAACTCCTTTGCCTTTTCATCATAAAATCTTTTAGTTAGGTATTTTCCTTTAAAATACCTTTAAAATTTTTCCCAAGTTATGCTTTGTTCATTTACTCCGCATAACTATTTTTACTTCTTCCCACCATAGGGTGGCTTTCCCTTGTACCTAGAAGATGGCCATATGGGCCGTTAAATTTTGGTTGTACTCGTACAACTAGAAATACTTTCTCATATTGATGAACCAGGCTTTCACTGCCTCTTCCTATTCACCATCAAAGAGGGGAGCCTTTATTTTTTGAATTTCCCCTTGAAGTTCCATTTTTTATTTTTTCTGTGTCTTATGTCCTGATACATTATTCGATTCTTCTTCATGATTCTCTTCACCACCTTCTGTTTCCACATTCTTAGTTTAGAATTCTTGTTCCCCTATCATATTTCTGTGCTCAAGGCTAGGCACTAGTAGTCGATGATTCTGTATATCATATAGACTCTTCATAATCTTTTCCTACTCTTGCATCATCCTTTCGTTACCTGCCCATAACTAGGCCATCTCATCCTTCAATTCTTGTACAGTTTCCATGATAAAAGTATTGGTATTTCGTGACTCATCACCCAACTACACCCATACCTCAGGATTGCCATGTTGAAATGATGTTGGTCCTGTTCCCATTATGGAACAATGTGGTGGATTTCAAGTTCTTCTCATGCTAACTACTTCCTTGCTTCATAGATGTTTATATTTACTTATATTACAGAGGTCTCAGATTTGCAACGTGAGCACTCTGATACCATATATCACACATCCACAAGTTAAAATATGCATAAATAAAATTCAAAATAAATTACTGTAATTTAAGCATAGAACTATTATTATTTAAGCATTTATGATTTCGTAGAGCACTAAAGTATTTACCAAAGGAATTCTAGTTATTAGGAAATCTATCTATTATGTTATGACCCTTTACAACATGACATACCATGACCCTTGCATGATTTGTACGATTATAGTTTACAAGGTTATAATGAAGGTGGGATTTCTAACCGAGCCACTTGTCCCTTCGACATGACTAACTATACCATAGCTCCACGGTATTTAAGCCTGGACTTTATTATCTTCCATTTTTCTGAACTAACATTAATTCTCACTACTCGGCCTCCAATGCTACATTAATGCTCTGCCTATTGTATCGGCCTAGGTGGAGGCATCTCTTCTCTCGAGTCTTCGTTGTTGTATAGCTCTGGCGTTGGCCTTGAGACTATCTCCATCTCAACGGCCTTCGGTTGTCACTTGGATCGAACAGTGGAGGAGAAACTTGGGGTTCTATGCCTCGGAAGTAATTTCGTCATTCCTTCATTATTTCCTTTCCCGGAGATGGAAACAACATGCTTAGAGGTGTTTTCTCCATACTCAGGTGCTCACAGGTCTATTGCTCATTGTTGGGTTCTATTTGTACTCTATCCTGGTTCGTCGTTGCCATACTATGACTCCTAATCATCTCTGGCTTCCCTGGCAGGTGTGTTGGCCTCTAGCTCAACACTCTGCAGTGAGGAGGGTTTGCACCATTGTTGTAAATTAGGTAATGTCGACATTATTTTTCTTACTATCTTAGTTCTCAAGCCCTTTCACAGTTATTGCTTTTCGTATTTCAACTTTTTGTCCTCGATACTCCTACCAGTTGGGATGGAGGGTTTTGCAGGTTTTAACGTCTTGTGCGAGTTGCTAGAGGAAGCTCTTGCTTGGCTGTCTGAGCATGACAAATTTACTACCATGTACTTCTGCTTGCCTAAAGTTTTCCAGTTAAGGTTCTTTCTTGGTTGAAGGTTTCGGCTCTAGAAGGAGGCTTCATTTGTGCACTACTATGATGTTAACGTACTTAACTGTATTTATTTTGAACATTGTTGGCCCTTAAAGGGCGATAGGCATTTTGCATATTTGTAAGGGGGATTTCACAAACCACTATTAATTTATTAGTTTTAAGTAGCTACATTTATTTTCAAAGCAAACCTTAAAAGGGGTGAAATGTATTTTGTATGTTTGTAAAGGGTGACGTGGTTCAGTACCCCATCCTGACTCACCTAGCCACCCTTCGTGGTGATAGGCTAGACAACTTTGTAATGTGGTTTGAGTGATCTACAGTTCTTTAGATACTGTTAACTTTTTTATTGTTTACACATATTCTAAAAATGACATGTTTCGTTAGTTCTTCATCATTTTTGTCAGAGTTAGTAGTCTATTTACTTGTCTATGTTCCAAGTAGAGATGGTAAATCATTTTCCTTGTCTGCGAGGGTAGCAAGATGAAATCTCTTGGTTTACCTATCACAATCTATAATTTCTCATTTAATTCATTCTACTGCTTTCTTTCCTTATCCATAATACGAATATTGTTTCATCATATATATATGTATATGTTCATTTGTTTTGATGTTTTTTTTATTGCTGTAATGTATTCTCAACTAAACTCTATCAGTTTTCTTTTGTCAATGTCCACCGAAATTGACTGTATATTTTACTGGGTATAAAAGGTAGTCTACCTCTGAGCTGGACACATGAAAATTACTTACGAACTACCAATACAAATTCCTCATGTTAACTAGTCCATCCTACTATCTGTTAGAAAATGTCATGCATAAATTTGTATAAAGATACATAACAAAATCTTAATTAATTAATAAGAGAATTTTCACTTATCTTGTGCAAACTGTCTCCAAGGTTTAGTCTACAATGAAACCTTGTTGCTCGATATTTTTCCTCCCAATCTTGAGAATACTATATCCAACAATCCCCCAGAGTTAGTCCTGGACACAGGAACTTTCTTCCTTTTTATTATAAGAACTCACTATCTCAAATCTATGTGGTCCAAACCAGACCTAGCTATATAAGAACTCACTATCTCACATCTATGTGGTCCAAACCAGACCTAGCTATAGAACACTACCTGACATCTTAACACAGAGTTTCTTCCTTTTCTTTTCTTTCTTGCTCACTTTTCCTTCATGATCTCAATACCCCTATCCTGTTTATCTTGAAGGAATTAGTTAGTGACAGATAAGTGTCACTCGTAACTACTTTAACAAGTAAAAACAATTTTTACAAGTAACTCTTATTTCACTTCTGCATAATTAAATTCAAGAAATAATTTTATAACTAAAAATAATAAACAGTTTGTTTCGCTTGCTATCAATTAAATATTCACATTATTTGGGGATATCACAATTCTATAAATTTATTAGTAGATTCTACTCAATCAATAAATTGATTGTGATCCATATTTATGAAAAGCCCATTTTATATGCAATTTATAAATCTACCTTATAAAAATTTATAATATAATTGATATTATTTTATATGCTAGATGTATATATTGTATATAAAAGATTTTATATACAGTTTATGCGATATAATTTATTTCACATCTTGAATTATCACATTGCACATATAAAGTGCTAATAAACAACCATTAAAAAAAATCTATCAATTGAATAAAACAAAATCAATATAATAAAATCTATGGAGCCCATAAAATCTAATGCATTAAATACATTGAATGTAATAAATCTAAAAATTCTATTCAACGGACCTAATTCTATTGCAATCTAATGTATTTAATCTATATAATCTAGATAAATTCAAATATATTGAGTGCATTTAAAATCTATTAAATGCATTGATTACAAATTTTACTGTATTCAATTGATTGCAATAGATTTTAATGCAACAATAAATTCCATAGATTGAATGCATATCTTGAATATATTTCAATAGATTGCAATAGATTTAAGTGCATTAGATTGCAGTAAAATTTGGTTCATTTAAATTTACATTGTATTCATTCACTCAAATTTAATTAAATTTATTACATTCAATTTTAATTTATTACATTCAATTTATTAATGTGTTAGAATTATTCATAAAAAAATTCATTCAATCCATAAAAAAAATTCAACTGAAATATTAGTTCCATTTGTTGAATAAAATCAGTCACATGTATAATTATTTATGAAATAATCATAAATTTATTTACAAAATTCTTTTTAATTCATTTATTTTATTACTTTCATATTCTATATTTTAATTTTAAATAATTATATTTAAATTTAATAATTTAATATATTTCTATTAAAAATGATTTTTTGAATTTATATGAATTTATGTCAAAAATACTACATAAAATTAAATTTATTTAATTAAACTAAAAAATATATTAGAAAAAATCAACACATATAACAGTTAAACCAAAAATAAACAAATATCCATTAAAATGAAAAAGAAGAAAAACAAAGACTCCAAGAAAGAAAAGTTACGCCAGTGAACTTTCTTAGTTATACATTTATAACAACGAAAAGTGAGTAAATTGTACCATCATGCAGTTAGCTCCCTCGAGTGCTGCTCAATAGTCCCGAACTCGAGCAGTTTTCTTACGCAGGGATTGCTCACCTCCTCCTCTTGTATTTTTCATCTATGTTTTATTATTGAAAATTTTACTTGATATTTGTGAAAATTATAAATTCAAAATATTTTATTTGTAAAATTAAGTATTCTAAAAGTTGTAAAACATATGTTTAATTTTCCGCATATAACAACACCGTATGTAAATGTTGTTATGATTTTTAGAATAGATTTTAATTACCAAATATCACAATTTCTGGTCTACAATTTTATTCTTTTAAGGTTGATGACAATTCTACTTCATTTTTCAATATTTGTCTTTTCTCAATATAAGATATTATTCTTCGTCTTTCCAAAGTGATTTGCAATGTCAAATGTTTAATTTTCGCCATGTAAATGTTGTAATGATTTTTAGAATAGATTTTAAATAACCAAATATCACAATTTCTTGTCTACAATTTGTTTTTAAGATTGATAACTATTCTACTTCATTCTTCAATATTTGTCTGTTCTCAATATAATATATTATTCTTCATTTTTCTAAAGTGATTTGCAATGTCAAATGTTTGTCTGTTCTCAATATAATATATTATTCTTCATCTTTCTAAAGTGATTTGCAATGTCAAATGTGCTTATAAGATCAGTGACTGAAATATATGATTATTCATATAAAAAATATTTTGGTATCTATCTTGATTAAAGGTTACATCAAAAGTTTTGGATAATGTTTTTTAATATTGATTGGCCAAATTATATATATATAATAGAGTGGATTTTGTCTCACTAACCATGCAATAACGATGGAAATGGAACGTTTCCATGGCAGAAATTTAGAGGCACCATAACATATACGGGAAAATTGAATGTGTCTTACAGGCTAAACTGGTTAAAAGAGAAACACATTTGTATTAATCCAATTTAAAAAAGAAAAACTCTTACATTTTACATAAATAGAATAATTATTAAACAACCAAACAACCTTTTTTTCAAATAATTATTAAACTAAAAACCACTATTTCAAAAAATTATTAAACTATATATCAACTAATTATTTATTATAATTTCAAATATATAACAGTAACTTCAGGTCAAACTGTGACCAAATCACAAATCATTTTTATTATTTTAAGATATAAATATTTGATATTCATACTGTATATCAGTGTTACATCACGATTCACACCATACCCAAGTACAAATTATTATAAAACCAAATCACAAATCATTTTTATTATTTTAAGATATAAATATTTGATATTCATACTGTATATCAGTGTTACATCACGATTCACACCATACCCAAGTATAAATTATTATAAAAATACCGTCAATTTTTTTCAGGGGAAAAACCCGGCTGAAGAAGCGTAATACAACATATGAACATATTTTCACTTACAAGTTACCAAAGCATATATTTACACATATGAACCGATGCATATATTACGCATTGTGTTATGTACAAATTCCGCCGTAAGAAAGCGCGTCACCGCTTAATACAACATATGAACATATTTTCACTTACCAAAGCATATATTTACACATATGAACTGATGCATATATTATGCATTGTGTTATGTACAAATTCCGCCATAAGAAAGCGAGTAATACAACATATGCACAATACAACATATGAACATATTTTCACTTACCAAAGCATATATTTACACATATGAACCGATGCATATATTATGCATTGTGTTATGTACAAATTCCGCCATAAGAAAGCGAGTAATACAACATATGCACAATACAACATATGAACATATTTTCACTTACCAAAGCATATATTTACACATATGAACCGATGCATATATTATGCATTGTGTTATGTACAAATTCCGTGTTATGTACAAATTCCGCCGTAAGAAAGCGAGTAATACAACATATGCACATATTTTCGCTTACCAAAGAACATATTTTCACTTACCAAAGCATATATTTACACATATGAACGAGAACCGATGCATATATTATGCATGCATATATTATGCATTGTGTTATGTACAAATTCCGTGTTGTGTACAAATTCCGCCGTAAGAAAGCGCGTCACCGCGTAATACAACATATGCACATATTTTCACTTACCAAAGCATACATATGCACATATTTTCACTTACCAAAGCATATATTTACACATATGAACGGATGCATATATTATGCATTGTGTTACGTACAAATTCCGCCGTAAGAAAGCGCGTCACCAATACGTCACCGCAGGAGCATAATCGCCGAAGCTGCATCGCGCAGGACTCGAACAGTGGTCGGCGGCAGAGTAACCATCCGCCTCGACCAACTAGCCATGCACTCATGTGCACCGTCATTTATAAGATAAACCACCGTATCAACACTAAAGTCCTGGAATCCCTGTGAAAAAGCCATACAAATCAACCATTACATCTTCGTTCACTATCAATTTGCTTTTTGTTGATACTGTATTTGATATGGCAAGAATGTTTTCTGAGATGAGGAAGGCGAATCGGGTGTACACATCGATGTTTCTCTCTATATTTAGTTTGTAATCGATGTTCTACAGTAACAGCTCAACCCATCCATCCGATAATATCCTCTAAACGTGCTGAACATGACTAAAAGTGGCAATATTGCACGCCTAGATTCTAATTTTCTATATAAATCATCAGTTTCTGCGGATCATTTGTTGAGATTTTTCTGGTTTAGTCAAAATAGACAAAATCCCAGTGTGTGACAACAATAGAAAATCTATTGTTGGATTATCTCCAGGTTGTTGGGAGAAAATTAATGCATCCTAAATTTGATGTGAGAGCAGTTAGGTTCTTTCTGCTATAAAACAGGTTGTCATATGGATAACTGGGTGTGAGTGTGAGAGTGTCATTGATGTAATCTCCAATTTGAATAATATATTCATGACGCCTATGTTTGGTGAACGTAGCCCAGATTGGTTGGGTGAACCACGTTAAAATTGTCTTCTATGTGTTTGATGTTCTGCTGTGTTAATTCTGTGTTTATTTAATTTTGCTGTGCACCTGATCCAACAAGTGGTATCAGAGCAAGTTGGAGGTGTTGGTGCAGAGAGGCTGGATCGTTTGCTGGCAGCGCGCGTGGAGTTGTTGGTTGCTGAGCGCTGTAATACCTAGAGCTGTTGGTTTGCTGCACGCGGAGCCGTGGGGCACGCATTGACTTGATAATCCACCATGTGTATGGACTGAATCGTGTATATATCACAGCGCTGTGCAATAGTGGCAGTGGAGAAAGAAACATGCCACAGTTGATGGCGCTGCTAGTGGGTAGCAATGGCAGCAAGGCGTAGCCACGAGCACGTCTGTTGCTGCAGGGATTCTCTAGAGCTAGGTATGATCGATGTGGCGACGACTGCTGGGCGGGCAGTGGTAGCGTCGTAGTGCTTGTGTTAGACAATGACATTTTGCATACGACAACTCCGTTGTGTTAGGTTTCCTCATAAGCGCGCAGGTTTATATGTTCATATTTTTAGTTTTGGGTTTTGTTGGCCGCTGCAAATATATGACAATCATTTTTCCTTTTGTATATGGTTATATGTTAAAACCTTAACAAATGCCTGTATATACCTTTAAAGCACAACTCAGATTTATGTGATAAACGGCGTGGGTTTATTTCTTGTTTTTTGGCAAACTGCGTGGGTATATAGTTTAACATTAGCATGACCATGAAATATAAAACAGCACAGTGATATTCTGCTGGAACGAATCCTCGATTCCTTCGTTAGGAAGAGGAATGTGGCAGAATGCCGGTGTTTAACTCCTTGACTCGCCTTTGTCAACGTAGAATCTAGAGACCACAGGTTTTTCTTTTTTGATGCACTTTTTTGCCTATGCAAATGATCTGGATCTTTGTGTTTGGATTCATAAGGATGGCACAATATATATTTGCTGGTTGTTTTATATATTTGCTGGTTGATCAAACAGTTAACTAAAAGCAAATTAGAATAAAAGGCAAGTGTATGTATTTTAAAGGCAAGTGTATGTATTTTTTGTGGGGCGGAATTTGCACAAATAAACATGAAAGTTTTTTTTTGAAAAGTAATAAAGGTGCAAAGGGCAGTTTTTTGTTTTAAAGGAAAAAGTACAGAAACATAGGCAGTTTTTTTGTTGTGTAAAAACAAAGGCATAGGCAATTGTTTTATTGCTGGTTAGTTTTGGAGATTATTGTGTTTGCTAATACAAGATGGCCAAAACATAAAGTGCCTGTTTTGATATTGAGTTTGACGATGTTGTTGGAGCCTTGTTGGCTGAGGAGACGAGGAAGAGGTCGAATGCAGACACCTTGAAATCAAAGGTAATGATGGCCAGAGGTCGCTCACGAGAGAGACACTCCGGGGGAAAGCATAGCGACTCTCGTTCAAACTCCAAAGGAAAGAAGCCAAGGATGAAGTGCTGGCATTGTGGCAAGGTGGGACATCTGAAAAAGGATTGCTGGAAGCGAAAGCAGGCTGCCAAAGAAGGCTCTTCGACAGAAAAGAAGGAAGCCAACACCACGGATACAGGTTCAGTATCAGGTTCAGGTATGAGTGATGAGGTATTGTCTGTTAATGCTTCAAATCATGATCAACATTGGTTTTTAGATTCCGGGGCATCTAACCACATGTGTATTCATAAAGATTGGTTTAAAACATATAGATCAATTGATGATGGTGTTGTGTACATGGGTAATGATGTAACA
>APFE031039998.1:0-44074 GCA_000404065.3 Pinus taeda
TAAATATAATTGATATATAGAACATTTTCTACCTTTTATATGTCAAGCAATATATGAAAATAACATCCCTACTTCCATGGCACTTTCACATCTCTAACGACCAAGGAAAAAAAATCGTTGAAAATATTTATCGAGTGACTAAAGTGAGAGCTACGTGACCCCAAGTTTCTTGCCAGCAAATTGGTGTCTGAGTGAAGTGAATTAACTGACAATGAATGCTACATTCACCATCTGTAGTTTCTATTTGTATTGCTAGCCATAGCACATACACGATATTATTTTTCCAAAGCATCGACAATATTGTTATAGAAAATCTTGTGTGATTGTGTGGTAAGTACTGTGTCAAAATATCACAAATGAACAAGTCACAGTCTCCCACATAAAGTAATTCGCCACCAAGTGCACGTAAAATATATGTAAAGGAATAGGTTCAAGGAGGCTATAATTTTGTCGAGGAAATAATGGAAATTTTGGATTTTGATAAAATTTCAGTAAAATTTTTAGAAATTTAAATTATAACTGTCAATTTTTAGGATTTTAATTACTTTAAATATTGAATCTATTTATATCATAAAAAAATTAATTCAAACACTCTAACCATCATATTTTTTTTAACCTTCTTACAAAATTGACAAAAAAATAAAATAAAATAAAATAAAAATTATGGTCCTCCGTGAACAATGCCTTGATTATGGGCCAACTGAAAAGGAAAACAAAAAGAGAAGAGCATCCGGCCGAAACAATTCAATCATGTTTATCCATAGATATCAAGACTTGCCATACATCAATCTTAATCTTATATTAAATTTTGATGATAGTCTTCGATATAAAGCATTTTGATAGCAAATATACTACTCAGGTATAACATTAGACTTGCCATACATCAATCTTAATCTTATAGTAAATTTTGATGATAGTCTAGAATATAAAGCATTTTGATAGCAAATATACTACTCAAGGTATAATGTTAGGCGTTTTGACTATTAATATCAGTTAATTTATTTTTATTATAAATATTAATTATATTATAAATTAAAGTATTTTGATTATAAATATTATTTAGTATTAATTATTTAAATTAAAATATTTGATTTCTCAATTTTTTTTATTTAAATTAAATGATAGAATATATAAATTCAATAAATAAAATTAAATAATTAATATCCATAAAATGGGTTGAAAAAGCAAAAAAAAGGTAAACCCTAATGGGGAATGAAAAGCAAAAAAATAACCTAATTAATTTAATTATTAAACTAATGCATGATGTTTTTATAAAAAAATATGTAATATTTAAAGAAAAACAAAAGAGCAAAAAACAGTAACCTAATTAGTTTAATTTTTAAACTAATGCATGATATTTTTATAAACAATAATGTAATATTTTTGAAAAAATAAAAGAACAAAAATAATAAGTTGATGTTTAATAACTACTCACAGTACAATATATGGAAATCTTTCCAACTTATTGAAACAATAACAAGATAACTATTGACCAACTTAAAAGGAAAAGCACAAGAATATCACATTTCATACCTATCATGTGCTGTCATGCTTTTTATGAATATAAGTGCTGTCATGTCACCAGTCCCGACCGTAACCCGATTTTAAATTTAGTCTCCCATACAAAGCACTTAACCCATTTTTAACTTTTTACTTTGCGCTAACTTCCATTTTTTTTTGGTAAGAAAGAAAAGCTCATCTCAAATAATGACTTTTCAATTTTTTACTTAACTCAAATGCACCACTTCACTTCACTTTTTCTAATAAACACTTTTTTAAATTTAGTTTCTTTTTATAATATCATGAAACGTTCATTTGACACGGTCTTACAATTTTTTTTATAACATATGAAACCTCTCCAAAAAAATATATATATGAGACCCTTTTTCTTATCCTTTTAGGAAATGACTTTCTAAAAGCATTTTGACCGATATTTTTACTTGGGTTTTGATTTTTCACTCAAAACAACTTCGTGGGATTTAGATAGGCCCGGACATTGACTCAACCTTAGCTGTACTGCCCTACCAATCACATGCAGCCGTCAATAATTACATGATCCATTCGAAAATCTTTGAAACGAATGACCATTTTAAAAAAATACGAAGCCCTTTTTTTCAAATAAAAAAGAATGAAACTTTTCAAAGAAAGGAAGAACCTTCGAGGAGCTCGTAGACTTGAGGTATTTTGACAATTCTGCTCGACTTTACTGTGATTTTATCCAATGTTCAAGCAAACGACTTCGTGCTCTCTGGGAATGCCATCAACGCTCTTCTGATCGATACATTATCGATTGGCTGCTTTGGAACATTGCTTTGTCTTTGAACGAATTCTTGGGCAGACTTAGTTAACTCGTGTGCGCAGCTTCGACGAGATCTGCTGCGCGCAGTTCTTTAAACTTTAAAGCACGGGTGTGGAAACATTAAGAATTCAACAAATCTGTGCGGATTTCTTTAATGCACGGGGTGGTGAAATATTAAGAATAAAAACAAATTCGTAAGTTTACGACTTTGAGCGTTCTTTTTGGCTGTGCTGTGAATACTACGTGCTGAGTTTCTTTTATAACTCGTACGCTATTTTTTGCGAACCCAAAAAATTTGATACTCTGACAAAAATTAAAGAAAACAAAAAAAATTTGATACATGACAAAAACTCGAGCAATATTTTGATAAGATCTCCTACCTCCTCATCGTTATTTTCTTCTGCCATAGGAGGTCATTAGGGTTTTGCGAGGCAGGTCTTGCAAAGGCTCAACCAGATCGAGCCCTAACTCCTTATACGCTGACCTCGTTGGGGACATGTAAAGAAAAACATAGAAAGATGATACCGATGTAATACCGCTGGTCCGAACATAAATAGGGATGTAACAAATTATAGATATAACCATAAATACAGAGATGCAACAAAAATAACACTTCATTTCATTAATATCAAAATATTGAAATATGATTACAAACGGAATATAAATGAACTAGCTCGGGCAATGGTAGCTTATCGTTGAGAAGAGATGTAGTGGCTACATGCCTTTGAATACAGTGAGGTTCAAGGGCCCATTTATTATTGAACAACCATGGAAAACCATAAACAACCAAAACCTTAACCCCAGGAGATGGAACGCCAAGCGTTTGTGGGCCACGTTGGGGTTAGTTGGGCAGCCAACTTCCTGAGGTCATAACTTGGTCATATTATATTTGTTTTCTGTGTACGATACCTTGTTGGAAAGGTCTCTCTAAATACTACAAGATTTGCGACAGGGGTGGGCCTATTTTAGACATCAAAAAATTGTTGTTTAGGGGATCAAAACTGCTCCGGAAAACCAAGACCCGAAAAAATGCTAAAAATAGTAAATGCTAAGATAAATAAGGAAAGAGATGAAACTGACTGGAGGTCTAGGTGGAATAGGCGAGTGGCCAGGAATATCCAGCTAGATCAGCGAGAGCCTTAAGGCCACTCAAGGTCGGCTGAGTGGCCTGGGGGCCAGCTCGGTTGGCCTTGAGGTCACCCTCAAGCCCACGCTTGACTGAGGGCTACTTTCTTGAATGCGCCCTTATAATTTTTAAAAATTTTAAAAATATAAAATTATAAAACTTTTAAATAATTCTTTATAAATTTAATTTTTTAATTTTTTTTAATATTCTTTAAATATATTTGTAATCATAAAATTTTAATTAATTAATTTAATATATTTTAAAAATTTATTTTAAAATTATTTTTTAATAATAATGTATATTAAATATATATTATATTTTTTTTCCATTTATTTGTATTTTTCTAATTGTTTTATTTTTTATAAGGTTTATATTTTATATTTTCTTACAATGTTTCTTGTTTTTTCTTTATTTTTATATATATATCTTTTTAATTGTATTTTTTTTAAACTAAATTTTTTAGTTTTTTATTTTTTAATGTTTTTTATTTTTAATGTTTTTAATATGTTTTTTAATTAAACAATAAGTTTTAGTTTTATATTTAATTTTTTTCCTTAAATTATATGTATGTATATGTTTGTTCTTTTACCTTTTTTTTAAAGAATTTTAATCTTTTTTGTTAATATATAATATATAAAAGTATATTTTTTTTGTACTAAAATATTAATTAGCTATATATAAATTTAAGAAAAAAAATTAACCTCAAAATATTAATGTCATTATTTTATTTTATTTTGCAAAAATAATTAAAAAAATTCATTGTAAAAATACGTTGCAAAAAAAATAAAAAACACATATTTGGAAATCCCTTGGGAAAAAAAAGCATCTTAGGATGAAAAATAAGAAGAGGAATAAGATAACTTGAACACTTTTTAAATAATCAACATTTAAAAAAAATTGTTCATACTTAGGAAGTCAAAAAATTTAAGTGTCAAAAATATGTCTTAAAAAAATTGTCGATTTTCCAAATTCGCATGAAAATCACAAATGTTTTAAAAAGATATCCACACTCAATACATTAGAAAATTCAAAGTGTAAAAAGACGGGTTGATGTCGCATCGACATTTCTCAAAATTAGTATCAAAATTGCTAACATCTTAAAAAAATGTTCATACTTGATACATAAAAAAACTTAAAGTGTTAAAAATATGCTCTAGACCAGAAAAAAAGAAAAGAAGAAGAAAGGGGGTTAATGTTGCATCAACACTTTTCAAAATCAACATAAAGATCACTAATATTTAAAAAAAAAATGTTCATAATAAAATTTAAAGTGCCAAAAATATTCTTCGAAAAAAAGGTGTATTCTGAATCACCAATTTTCAAAATCGAGGGAATTTTGCCACCTCAAAAAAATGGGTACTCGGTAATCTTCTCGTTTGATTGGTGACTATGTTCCTACCATGGTCATCAATGGTTAATCCTCATTAACCCTTCATCAACCATAGTCATCATAAACCTTGTCAACCATGGTCAACCATCATTGACCCTCTTAAGCCATTTTCAAACATTTTCATCCATAGTGAAGAATGATCAGCCTTAATTAACCTTGCTTGGCTATGAGTTGGCCATATTCAACCATAGTTAATCATATTCAACTAAAGTCAACCATAATTAATCATAATTAGCAATAATTGACCATCATACACCATATATAACTTAGGAATCCATGATCAACTAAGGTCAACCATATTTGTAACATTAATGTAAATGTCACAACAATATTGTTGTGTGTATGGCCAATTATTTTTGAGACATTGACGTATTTCAACAACAGTGCCACCTTAGGGTTTACCATGGTTGATGATGTATTTTTTTAACATTAATGTAACATCAATCATTATTAACCATGGTCGACAAAGGTCAACCATGGTTGACAATGGTCAACCATGGTCAACACTAATGTGACAATGCAACAACTAACAACATTAATTCTACATTGACTAGTTAATGTAAGATAAATACATTTTTATATTAATTGTTGACCATGGTCAAGTTGAGTAAAAAATGTTCATACACAATCAATACTCTTAATCGTCAGTCAACCTTGTCACCAATAATAAACCAAGGTCAACCATAATATTCTTCTTAACCCTTCGTCAACCATGGCAATCATTATTAATCATGGTTGACTAATTTCAACAGTGGTAATCATTGCTAATCATGGTTCACTGAGGTCAACCATGGTAATTATTAATCATGTTTTACGAAAATAAACCATTGTAATCATTGTCAATCATGTTCAACTTAGGTGAATGATGGTCTACCTTAATAAACAGTGATTGACCCTCTTTAACCATGGTCAACTCCATCAACCTTCTTCAACCAATAAGTTAACCATTTTCCTAACATTAATGAAACATCGACCATGCTGAACATCAATGTAACACTATTGTAACCATGATACATGGTTAAAATTGGTAAACCATGGTCAACTATAACTTTTCCACTTAATCATTGGTGAGCCATTGTAATCATTATCAGTCATGGTCAACTAAGGTCAGCCATGAACTACCTTGACCAATATTGGTCGATCCTCTTCAACCATGGTAAACTTCATCAACCCACTTCAACCATTAATGCAATCATTTTTGCAACATTAATGTAGAATTAATATTAACATTAATGTAACATGTACCTTTGTCACCTTGGTCAATAGTGGTTAATATTAATATAACATTAATGTAATAATAGTGAAAATTAATGGAACATTATTAAATTGATGTAACATTAATATTACATTAATGGTTGAACCTCATCAACCATGATAAACCTCATCAATCCTCTTCAATCATGGTAAGCCATGGTAACAAATCCACCCCACACATGTAGACCATCAACTAACACAACTATATTAGTAAATATAATTGATATATAGAGATATAGAACATTTTCTACTTTTTATATGTCAAGCAATATATGAAAATAACATCCCTACTTCCATGACACTTGCACATCTCTAATGACCAAGGAAAAAGAATCGTTGAAAATATTTCCCAAGTGACTAAAGTGAGAGCTACGTGATCCCAAGTTTCTTGCCAGCGAATTGGTGTGTGAGTGAAGTGAATTAACTGACCATGAACGCTACATTCACCATCTGTAATTTCTATTTGTATTGCTAGCCATAACGCATACACGATATTATTTTTCCAAAGCATTCACAATATTGTTTTAGAAAATCTTGTGTGATTGTGTGATAAGTATTGTGTCAAAAATATCACAAAAGAACAAATCACAGTGTCCCTCATAAAGTAATTGGCCGCCAAGTGCACGCAAAATATATGTAAAGGAATAGGTTCAAAGAGGCTATATTTTTGTCGAGGAAATAATGGAAATTTTGGATTTTGATGAAATTTCCGTGAAAGTTTTGGAAATTTAAATTATAATTGTCAATTTTTAAGATTTTAAATATTGAATCCATTTATATCATAAAAAAGATTAATTTAAACACTCCAACCGTCATATTTTTTTTTTTAAATCTTCTTACAAAATTGACAAAAATAAAAATAAAATTTATGGTCCTCTGTGAACAATGGCTTGATTATGGGTCAACTTAAAAGGAAAACAAAAGGAGAAAAGCATCCATAGATATCAAGACTTGCCATACATCAATCTTAATCTTATAGTAAATTTTGATGATAGTCTAGAATATAAAGCATTTTGATAGCAAATATACTACTCAAGGTATAATGTTAGGCGTTTTGACTATTAATATCAGTTAATTTATTTTTATTATAAATATTAATTATATTATAAATTAAAGTATTTTGATTATAAATATTATTTAGTATTAATTATATTAGAAATTAAATATTTTGATTCTAATTTTTTTTTTTTTTAAATTTAAAAATAGATGAATAGAAATAATATAATATTAATAAAATAAAATGAAATAATATAATACTCCATAAATGGGATGAAAAAGCAAAATAAACAGTAACTTAATTAATTTAATTATTAAACTAACGCATAATGTTTTTATAAAAATTTATGTAATATTTTTAAAAAATAAAATAACAAAAAGGCAAAAAAACAGAACCTAATTAGTTTAATAAACTATTAAACTAATGCATGATATTTTTATAAAAAATAATGTAATATTTTTGAGAAAATAAAAGAACAAAAATAATAAGCTGATGTTTAATAACTACTCACAGTACAATATATGGAAATCTTTCCAACTTATTGAAACAATAACGAGATAACTATGGACCAACTTAAAAGGAAAAGCACAAGAATATAATATTTCATACCTTTCATGTGCTGTCATGCTTTTTATGAATACAAGTGCTGTCGACTGTAATCCGATGTTAAATTTAGTCTCCCATATCATAGTGCTGTCGTGTCCTGACTGTAATCCGATTGTAAATTCTAATGATAGTCTCCCATATAAAACGCTGGACCCCAAGCCAACGTTCATTATATGTATCTCTTTACAGTTCATTAAAGCATTAGCACGATCGACTATTGGCCAGCTTAAAAGTACAAGAAAAAGAGGAGAGCATCTCAGGGAAACAATTCAATCATGCTTTTGACAGATATCAAGTTCTGTCGCGTCCTTACTGTAATTTGGACTCTCAGTCCAACTATGACATATGGGTAAATATTAAACAAATTCTGATGTATTTGGATTCTGAGTGCTAAGTATAATATATTGTTTTTTGTTGTATATATTTTATTTATCCAATCAACAACATGAAATGGACTTTTACATGCTATTTAAATTTAATATAGCATGCTATTTACATGCTATATGTAGCTCTTTTCTTTTCGTTCATTAAAGAAATAACATGAACTATGGACTAGCTCAAAAGGAAAAGGAAAAAGGGTGAGCATGCTAGGAAAACAATTTGATCATGCTTTTAGTTCATATCATGCTTTTCGTTCATATGTACCTATAATTTGACTGTAGATTCTGATGGCTACCCCCATTTTAAAACCTTGAAGAGCCCGTAAAATATATGTAGTTCTTTCCCGATCATTGAAGCAATCAAACGATGGGTTATTGAGCATCTTAAAGGAAAAGTAGACATGATCACCTTATGGAAACAATTCAAACATTATTTTCTACATAATCAGTTACAAAGTTGTAGATTCAAATCATCCCACATGCAGTTACATACATAGTAAAAAATCAATGGAATTTCTTTTTATTATATTTAGAGAATATTTTGAAATTTACATCCAAACTCATTTCAGTTTAATGAAATGAAATACTTTATTTAGGAACTTTAATATACCTTTCAGAATAATAGCATATGACAAATTTTAGTTTCAAAATATTAATAATAATACATTTAATTGCTTTTCCCATCCGATACGTAGTAGAGAAACTGAAACAACCATGGAAATTGCAATATAGAAACATGAAGGCTGGGTTGCAAAACAAAGCACATAACATGAGTTGAAATTAATGGAGTAAGTTTGTTTCACCATTGTGTGTGGGTCTTAGTTTAGACTTAATTCCTATTTTCTAGGAGATAGTTTTCGTCTCCCTAAATTGAATGTAAACTTATTTGTTTATGATTTCATGATCAATGGAATAGGGCAGTATTTCTTGGGCAGTGTCCAGCTGTAGCTTGGCTCACCTATAAGCTACTAGTTTCAGTTTGTATGTTTATTTCTAATTTGAATTTCCATTTGTTGTCATGGTATCAGAGTGCTGAAAAGGAGCTTTGTGTGATTTCGGTCTATGGTGAGTTAAGTCTTTGTGGATGAGAGCCCTAGTGGCTGAGATTGGAGAGCGAGTAAGCCTCCTTTTCTAGTGAGCGCAGACGAAGCTATTGTTGGAGCCGACAGAGTATCACAAGAGGAATTGGTCAAGGATAGGCTCAAATTGAAGATTGCATGTGAGAGGTATGTTGGTACAATTTTTTTAGTTTTTATTTTGTGACAGAGCACTGATTTTTCTGAATGAACTTGATTAACGCGCTTCCAGCAAAGAGAGGCCATGCTTATCAGCACTATCAGTACATAGGAAGAGTGTGTTGATCAACGATGATGGTTAGTGCTACTCTTTCACTGACGACGAAAGCTTATAGAAATTTTTGTCAGTGCGACTTGCAGTAAGGTGAACTAGCGTTGGTTTTTTTGCATGTTAGAGGTGGCCTGAGACTAGATGTACTTGTGTTGGTGGTCCTGTCTAGCGTTGTTTTGTATATTGAAGGTCATTTGTCTGGTAGTAGGTTCATCGATTGATTGTTGGAGGATATGGAGGTGGATCTGTAAATCAATTGTTGGAGGATCTACTGTTAGATCTGTAGATCGATTGTTGGAGGATCTGGAGGTGGATCTGTAGATCAACTTTTGGAGCATTTGGTGTTAGATTTGTAGTTTGATTGTTGGAGGATCTGGTGTTAGATCTGCAGATCGATTGTTGGAGGATCTGGTGTTGGATCCATAGATCAGTTGCTGGATCTGTAGTTTGGACCAGTGGATCTGTTATTGGAGTTGTGGATCTATTGATCAAAGAAGTCATTGATGGTGCTTGTGAATTAAAAGTAGGGCACTGTTGAAATTGTTTTGTCACAATGAATAATCACATTGCAGAGACATACATTAATGAGAGAAATAAGCTCGATGGGTCAAATTATGCCAACTAGAAGTTTAAGTTGCAGACATTTCTCAAGGGTTCTAGTGTGTGGACAATTGCAAATGGAGATGAAGCAAAGCCTATTGCAGTCGATGGTGCCACAGCTGCAACAATTCAAGATTGAGAAAAGAGGGAAAATAAAATGAAAGTGTTGTTGAATATGTTGGTAAAAGGTAGCATTATCCCTCATATTTGAGACTGCAAAACCACCAATGAGATTTGGGTGACACTCAAGGATTTGTATGAAACGAAAAATACAAACGTGTGTTGTTTCTAAAGAGTAATATTCTCTCCATTAGAATGGAAGATAATGAATCCATTGATGTATTCATCTCACGGATTAAAGAACTGAGAGACAAGTTAGGTGACATAAGGGAGAAAGTATCCAACACTGATCTTGTCACAATTACCTTAAATGACATGAAAACGAATTATCAAATGTTCATTACAGGGCTTGCAGCAAGGGAGAAAGCTCCCTCCTTTGAAGAGTTGACAGGGATTTTGATGCAGAAAGAAGAGAGACGTAAGAATCTGAAGCCTCAAAATGCAGAAATGGCATTAGTGGCAAAGAAAAGTTATTAAAAGGGTAACCAGGAGGAGGACATAAAAGCGGTGGTCCATCTCAGAAAAAAACCATTTCAAGGTATGTCATTTGCTAAAAATGATTTAGGAATTAAGTGTTTTTACTATGGCAGAACTGGTCATATTGCGATAGACTGTTATAAAAAGAAGAACGATGAAAATAAACATAGACACAAGAGGCATACAGGGCATTTTGCTGGCGAAGATCTGAATCATGATCCTAAATTATTTGTGTCTGATGCTTCTCTTTCTGCTGAGACTGATGAGGCTAGAACTTGGCTTGTGGATTCTAGAGCATCCGCTCATATGACATGTAATAAACACTTGAATGAAAATTTTAGGGAGATCAACAATGGTGCTAACATCTACTTGGGTGATGGTAAAGCATATCGGATTAAAGGGTATGTAGATATTCCTATGATATTGCCTAGTGGTAATATCAAACGCATCTAGAATGTCATGTATGTGCCTAGTATTAAAAAGAATTTGATCTCATCTACATGATTACATATCATAATTTAAAGGTATAATATTTCAAAACTTACAGTGTTGTAAAGGATTTGTTGGACCATTAGAATTTGGTTGCATCAGGAGTAAGATTTGGAGGCCTATATAGGTTGAATGTTACAAGCATGTCACATCAAGATTTAACTTCAACTACTATGGCAACATAGAATCTTTGGCATCAAAGGTTTAGTCACTTAAACCTTCATGATTTGTTGTTGTTATAGAAACAAGGTATGGTTGATGCACTTCCTATTTTAAGAAATGAACATATTGATTATGAAGGTCGTGCACTTGGAAAAATGGACAGGGATGAATTTCCCTCTGGCTTAAATAGGAGAAGGAAAGATATGCTTGAACTTGTGTATACTAATATTTGTGGACCTATGTCGACAAGGTCCTTAGGTGGAGCTTACTATTTCTTGTTATTTATTGATTACTACACAAGATATACCTAGGTATACTTTCTTAAAAGGAAAGGTGATGCTTTCAAGTACTTTAAATAATTTAGAAATATGGTTGAAAAGAAGATAGGGAAAGTCATTAAAATTCTCTTCTCTGACCAAGGAGGAGAATACAAACATGGAAACTTCATAAAAAATTGTAGAGATCATGCGATACTACAATAATTTATAGTACCCCACAGTCCACAACAAAATGAGGTTGTAGAAAGAAAGAACATAACTCTGGTAGTGTGCACGTAGCATGATTGAAGGTAAGAACCTATCCAATGGTTTTTTGGCATACACAATTCGTATTGGAGTTTACTTAAAGAACAAAAGTACAACTAGGTTTCTTTATCTCAAGACTCCATTTGAGGCTTTGTATGGTTTTAAACCTACATTCCATCACTTGAGAGTATTTGGTTCTAGAGATTTTGCACACATTCCTAAGGAAGGTAGGAAGAAATTGGATGCTAAAGCTATAAAATGCATATTTGTAGGGTACTGTTATGATTTCAAAGCATAGAATATGTTTAATCCATCTACTCACAAGGTATTTTCCAGTAGAGATGTTATATTCCATGATCAGGTTGATGAAGGGAATAAGGAAAGAAGTTATGAGCAGTGGAACATTCCTTCAGTGATTGATGAAAACAATGATGAAGCCAAAGACAGTCACTTACAGCAACAGAAAGAGGAATCTAGTGATGTGGATACTTTCAGCAGTCGAAGACCATTCATAGGTGAGCAAGAAATCAAACAGGGCATAATTAAGGCAAGTCCATTACCAAGGAGATCGGGATGATAGACTCACTTACCTACGAGGTACAAAGATTATGCTCTTATGAATAATATTTTAAATGTTGTTGAGCCCATGAATTAAAATTAAGAAAATCAGTATGATGAATGGAGGTCATCTATGAAAGAATATGAGTCCATAATTAAACAAAAAACGTGGGAATTAGTTGAAATGTCTAAAGGAAAAGAGCCCATAGGTTGTAAATGGCTATACAAACCCAAGTTCAAAGAAAATGGTAGTGCGCACAAGTATAAAGCTAGGTTGGTGGCCAAAGGGTACTCACAGAAAGAAGGGATTGACTATGAGGAGACTTTTTCTCCTGTAGTTAAGTTAAATACTATTAGGACGTTAATAGCTCTAGCTACAAAGGGCCATTGGAGATTACACCAGCTAGAAATAAAATCTTCTTTTCTAAATGGGGAGTTGAAGGAAGAAGTATATTTAGCACAATTAGAAGGGTTCACTAAAATGGGCCAGGAACACTTGGTCTGTAAATTAAAAAAGGCATTTTATGCGCTCAAACAGGCTCCTAGATCTTGGTATGAGAAAATAGACTCTTTCTTATTACAACATGGTTATAAGAGAAGTAAAAATGATCCAAATTAGTATACCATGTTTGATTCAAAGGGGAATATTGTGTTGATTTCCTTACATATTTATGATTTAATCATTACTGAAAATTATGATGAATTGGTTGAAGAAATTAAAGTGTTGATGACACAGGCATTTGAAATGAAGGACCTTGGAGGACTGCATTATTGTTTGGGTCTTGAAATCTGGAGGGATAGTGGCCAAAGTTTTGTTACTCAATGAAAGTATGTTAGGGAATTATTGAAGAAATTCAGAATGGATCAGTGTAAAGTTGCTTCATTACCTATACAACAAAATGTTAAATTTCAAAGTGATGATGGTTCTAAAGAGGTGGATGCTACATTGTACATACAACTGGTTGGAAGTTTGAGTTATTTGACTACAACTAGACCTAACATAGAATATTCAGTCAGTGTGTTCAGTTAGTTTATGACAAAACCTCTTGAAAATGATTGGGTGGCAGTAAAAGGTGTCCTAAGGTATCTTCAGGGAACCATAAATTTTGGCATTAAATATATAGATTCTTTTGATGTTAAACTGACAAGCTATTCAAATTCAGATTGGCTGGAAATCTGGATGATAGAATATCTGCAACTGGGTATGTTTTTAATATTGGATCCAAGTTCATTTCTTGGAGCCATAAATAACAGAGTATTGTATACTTATTGATCCGAATGGAAAATGGCCCCTTGTATTGGTTATCTATGGTATTGACCCATGGAATTTAAGCATGGTATTGTAAATGGCATCCACCCGTGGTATTGTAAAATCCACCCATGGTATTCATTCACCCATGGAATTGACCCATGGTATTGTAAATGGCATCTGCCCGTGGTATTGTAAAATCCACCCATGGTATTCATTCACCCATGGAATTGACCCATGGTATTGTAACTAGAAAAATACTATAAGTAACAAGTCACATTTTGTAAAAGGACAGATTGTTCGCCACAATGTAGCCTTTACAGTTAAGAGGCATGTAGCCACACATCTCTTCTCAGAGATAAGCTACCATTGCCCTAGCTGGTTTATTTCCACTTGGGTTTTAATAAAAAAAAAAGTTTTTTTGTGGTTTTGTTTATTGGGCATTCTCATATTTTTCTTCTGGCAATTCAAGTTTTCAAATCTTGGGGGCCTTTCCCCCAAGAGCCATTTCAAGTTTTCAGATCTTGGGGGTCTCTCCTCCCAAGATCCATTTCAATCTTTTAGATCTTGGGGGCCTCCTCCCAAGATTTGGATCATTTAACCATCGGGGTGGGATATGTAATATTTGGGATTTTTAATACTTTAAATAATACGGGAAGGGTGAATTTTTGTGCGGGAGTTATATAATATAAGTTAATAGTTAATATGGTAATGTAATGAAAAAGCGCCAAGTAAAAAAAAACATTAAAGTGTGTATTTTAAACTTAGGCTAAGGTGAAAACAGGGTTCTTTATGGGGTATTATGTAATTTTCCTAAGTAAAATAGGATTTTACTTAGGAAAAGACTTATGGAAGTGAATAAATGATGGTTTTAAGTACTTAGGCTTTGATATTATTGGGCCGAGGGTCCGGTCCCTCCAAAAGTCATAGAAATGCTCTAAGCCCCTCCAATTTAGCAAATACCTTAGTCCTTAGGGGAAATTAGTAAATAATTAGGGAAATGAGAAGGGGAGTTAATCATCGTGACTTTGCTTTTCTTGAGATGCTTTCAATGTACTATTTACCTTGGCCATGTGATGAAAAAGTGAAAGATTAACACATTTGGAGACATTATTCATCACACATGATTCTGTAACATCAACTACCTACCCTACCTACTTTAACCTAGCATTTTTTCTTCTTTATTAGGGTGCACTTAGACTGGCAAACCCTTATCAAATCTTCCTTTTCTTTTACATGGAAAGCCTACCTAAGTCTACACTCATTACATCCAAGGACTTAGACTAGAGTGTTGAGCTCCCTTTATTTAATCTACCTATCTACTTATCTGCCAAGATTACATTGTTTGGTCAGATTTTATTCTCTATCTCTAAAACATAAAATTCAAATATGGACTAGCCAAGCTTAAGTTGTTTGATTGTTCATCAATTGTGGCATAAATTACAAGCTGCACACAATTGTTTATTGCATAAGAGTAAAAAGTAGTGGCATTTAAACTTGCACACTTTCCTTGGTCTTTCTTTTGGTGGGGTTCATTTTCTTTCACTTTTTTGACCATCTTATTCTTTTTTCACTTTTATTTTTATTTTAGGGTATACCCTCTTTACATCTTTTAATTTTTTTTTATTTTTATTTTGACAATATGGAAAACCTTTGCAACAAGGAAAGGTATGAACATATTACATAGCTCATCAAGTCAATCACGATATATGAGACCTGTTGGTATAGGAGCATAACACCTCCACTCACCGACCCTCTTCGACCTATTTTGGTTTAGGTAGCACATGTGCCTGTTATGTCTTCACCAGTCTCCACATCCAATATTTTGATGGCGACTAGTGGGTTGTATTCTTTATGGACAAATTTTCTCCACCACCAATTCACCTGCCTACTATCAATCCTACACTATTGATTGGTCACCCTGCTATTTAGACTATGCCTACTCCCAGAACCCAGTTATAGCTTCTATGACTAGAGTTTAATACCTTATTGTCTCTACCCCTTTTGTGTCAACTCATGGACCTCCGATTATCACCCCTAGTGGTACTATTAGTACGACCACCTTCAACAATCCATTTGGTTAGAATCCCTTGCTAAGTTCTAACCCCCCAGGAATTAATTCCTGGGGGAAATGTTTCTAAATTGCACATCCTTGTAGGGGGCATCCCTGTCCCCCTGCCACTTATAGGAAAACCTGGTCCCTCATTGGTAGACCTGCTTCCTCCGAGTGGACACTCTGTCAATGTCGGTCCCGCACTGACTGCAACCTATGTGGCTAGTAGTATCCCTCAACCTAGTCCTGCTACATCCATTTGGGCACCCCTTCCTTCACCACCATTGGGGCAAGGGGAAAATTTATATCTTGGGGGAATCCAAACTTTTGTCACCCAACCTATTATGCCATATGGCCCACCATTTTATATGACCACACCACTACCCCTGAGAAACTATTATCCATTACATACCATGTATCCTTATAGAAACCAATTGATGGGGGGGCCTCTTGGTCCTTCAAGTCATCCTAACCTCCTTGGTTGAATTCGGGGGCACCTATGCCTTTGAATTTTATGGAAACTTTAGACATCCTGGATCTATATAAGCTAGCTAATTACCCCATCAACCATAAATTACTTTGGCATCTAATTCCGCCTAACATACCTGTAGACATCTTGAAGTTCGAAGGAAAATAAGGAGATGACCCGGCTACACACGTCACTACTTACCACTTATGGTGTGTATTGAACTCCATGATTGACGATATTATCTATCTTAGAATCTTCCCCCACACCCTTACAGGAAATGTTGTCAAGTGGTACATGAGTTACCATGTGCGTTAGTCAATACTTTTAGCTCCCTAGCCATGGAATTTCTAAAGCACTTCCATCTTCCTATCCGCTATGAAACCAGAATAGAACTCCTTACTACTTTACACCAAGACACTTCCATCCACATCTCTAATCACATCCATGAATATAAATGTAGGCGGAGGCTTGTCAAGGTCCCCATTCCGGATTACCTCTTAGCAAACTGGTTCTACAAGTCTCTTCTCCCTCCCATTGCTAAGGATATTGCCATGGTTGGTGTGGTTACAGAAGACCAATCTATTCGTCATGCCCATTATTTAGATTTGACATATTCATGACCTTGCACACTTTATGATTTTCTCCCTATTTCCCCTTGAACTTCCAATGCTCCCACTACTCAGCAACTCAATGCACACACTGACGGCATCATCAGCGCTACCTCTAGGTTTGCTGTAAAATAACTGAGTGGGAAAGCTACCCAGTTATTTGTTATTTTCAATACGCTCCTACTACCTAATCTTCTACTCCTCCAACCGATGTGGTCATTTCTCTACAGTCTACAAAAAAACCATCGGTAAGAACAAGAAGAATAAGAAAAATACCACTCCTTCTGAAGAGCAACCCACTACCCAGAACAATCTCAATCTGAAAGCTGCTACCATATGACCATATGACCTATAAATGTCATCATCTTCAAGAGTACATAGACCTTCTTGTACAAAAGGACACTAGCTAGAACCCTACAGTCCTCAACAACCCATTCCGTACTCTGCAGTAGCAACATCTTGTATCGAACCCACTGCAACCTCTGCAAGGGTGCAACGATGGTTTGCATCCACCTCCTCCTGGAGAAGGATCATCAACTTTTACACCTTTGAAATGGTTTATTTACAAACACGAGCCAACGATTATGGAAATCCAGTCACTGTCACTTCAGATGCTGCCTTGAGCTATACTCCACCGCTGCCTATTGATCTGCATATCAAAAAGCCTGTTATTGACCCTATGATTCGTCCCCCCAATTGGACACTTTGTCGAATGAAACATAATACCTCTACACGTGCTTCCAAAAACTACAATATTGTAGAATATCTGGTGCAAGCACCATCTGCTCTGTCTTCCCTTGAAGTATTACAAACCTATCCAGCACAACAGAAAGCTTTGCTTTTGGCCATTGGTGGAATTGATCCTCAGGATTCCAATCTAGTGATTTCTACATGGAAAAGAGTAAGCCTCACCTCTCCCATCATCTTGCATTTCAAGTGCAAGTAATGGTGAAGGACTGAACTGTCATTAATGAAGGTGCTTCGACCTGCATAATGTCTACTTCCTGTTGGCTCACCTTGGGTTCTCCCACTCCCTCACCACCATCGAATTCCCTCAAAGCATTTGATGGTCATAATTTCATCCCCAAAGGATACCTTTCTATCTAACCCATCACCTTGAGTGGGAAAACTATTACGGTGTGATCACCACCTCGACTATGATATACTTTTGGGCTGTAGTTGGGCTTTTGCTATTACTGTCATTGTTTTTTCAGTATTCTAACTCATCTTCTTTCCTTTGAATGGGAAAATAGTCATAGTGGATCAAATATCCTTTTGTACCCCAAATTACTCCTTATTACCTAGAAATAACAATGTGCCCTTAGTGGGTGGCATACCTAACTCCTATGTCAGTATTGGTACCAATCTTCTGACAGTTTCCTCACTTTCAGGATGTTTTCCTCTGCTACCACCCAAGGTTCCACAGACAATCTCAATGGTCTCTACCATTTTTAATGGCCCCATCGATCCTTGGATCCTCCTAGCCCCATCTGCTATTGATTCCTATGGAGAAAAATTGCCATTATCATCAATTTAACTAACTTATCAAGTTGTTCAATCCAAGTCTGACTCTCTTAATACTTTGGTCATGACTGATGGAACCACCTTCTCTCCCATTGCCTCTCCCTCTATTGATCTCCTCACTAAAACCTTTCCTTCTTACGAGGCTATCTGAGAAATAATGTTGCTGGTTGAGCGGCCCTAGGATACTTTTCACCATTGCGCTTTGATATCTAACTTGAACACGACCTCTTTACAAGCCCTGTCTTTTGACCAACCTGGGATTATTCCTTCTGCTTATATGACTATCCAAACTTTGGATTCAGAAGGTAACTTAGGTAACCTTTCCAAAACTTTACTCATCGATATCTCGGTCAAAAGAGGCATCGTGGAATATATTCATATTGGAACTAAGTGCACTCCTGAGGAAATTGAGAGCTTCGCCTGCCTCTTTAAGGAATTTCATGATCTCTTCTCTTGGTATTATGAGGAAATGCCCAGCATAGACCCATCTATTCTCAAGCATGAGATCAAGATTTTGATAATGTCAGACCTATCTGACAAAGACTTCAACCTGTCCACCCTCGTAAAACAACTACAACCAAAATTGAAGTCGAAAAATTGTTGCATTCTGGCTTCATATATCCCAATCCCTTAATAGAATTGGTATCTAATCTGGTTCCTGTAGAAAAAAAGCAAGGTACCATCTATGTATGTGTTGACTACCATGATTTGAACACCTCCTATCCAAAAAATAGCTATACTACTCCGTTCATTGACCAAATAATCGACGATTATGTCAGTTGCGAATCTTTCTCCTTCATGGATGACTTCTCGAGATATAACTAGATCACTACCAAACTTGACAACCAACACAAAATTTCCTTCATCTATCCTTGGGGCACATTTACATATTGTAAGTTCCCATTCGGTCTCAAGAATGTGGGCACAACCTTTCAGAGGGATATGGACTACACCTTTCATGATATCAGACATATTTTTTAGGCTTACTTGGATGACCTTCATGCTCATGCCAAGAAATGAGCCCAAAACCTAGCTCACCTTCGAGCTATTTTTCTTAGGTGTAGGTTCTATAACATCCACGTGAATCCACATAAGTGCGTATTCTTTATCGATTCTATGTGTATGCTTGGATTTATTGTCTCAAAACACAAGATCATTCAGGTTGATCCTGATAAGGTCAAGGCAATTACTCAATTGCCCGCACCACAGTCCATTCTTCAACTCCAAATTTTGCAAGGGAAGGAAAAAACCTTACGTTGTTTCATCATTAATTATGCCAAGTTAACAAACATATTCATGCACTTACTAAAGAAATAAGTACCCTTCTTGTGGGACGATTAGGCACAACACTCATTCGATGCCTTGAAAAATGCACTAACCTTAACCCCACTTCTGATTCCTCCCAACTATACACATGACTTTCTATTATGCCTAGTAACCTCACCATACTCAATAGGAATGGTTTTGGTTCAAACACATGATGGTCACAGTGAACATGTGGTTTGCTACCTTTCAAAAGGTCTTGTCAGGCCTGAATTACGGTATTCACATGTCGAGAAACTATGTCTGGCAATATTTTTTTCTCTCAATGGCTTCCGACATTACATATTTCCTTGTCATACTACTATCATTTCCCTACAGAATCCCATGAGACACATTTTGTCTCATCAAGTTATTGGAGGAATGTATTCCAAGTGGATTGTCATCCTCCAACAATTCGATTTGGTTTTCACTACTACAAAGGCGAAAAAATCCTTATTCTTCGCTGAATTATTGTCGGATCTTCCCAAAGTTGATCTGGATGAAGTAGCCCATGACCCTATGCCATATGAATCTATTTATCTAGTTGACTCTATTGATCCATGGTATGGAGACTTCCTTGTCTACCTCTAAACACAACATTATTGCCCAACTCTATCATCAGATGATTGTCGTTGCATTTGCCACTAGGCTAAGCACCAATTAGCTCTTAACGATGCTTTATATCATCGTGGCACTGATTCATTTCTTCGATGTTCTCTTATCCTTGCCGAAGTGGAACAAGTTCTTAATGGTTACCATGTTGTGGCATGTGGTGATCAACTTTCGGGCATGGCTACTACCCATAAAATTTTGCGTGGAGGATACTACTGTCCAACCTTATTTAAATATTGTATTACTGTAGTCTAGCAGTGTCATCCTTGTCAATACAAAGAAAATACGCATACCCTCTACCCCTCTACACCTGATTGTTTCTATCGATCCATTTTCTAAATGGGGCATTGACTTCATAACTTACAACCCCATTTCCTTTGTTGGTCACAACTACATTGTTGTTGTCGTTGACTACTTTACAAAGTGGGCTAGAGCCATTCCCATTTTTTGGGCTGATGGGGAAACTTTGGACTTATTCCTATTAAATGAGGTCACCTATCATTTCGGTGTGCCCTGCACAATTGTTATAAACCATGGTTCACACTTTCAGAACCATATGATGTATAATTTAACTTATAAGCTTGGTTTTTTCCAAGATAATTCTTCTTCCTACTATTTACAGGCTAATGGCCAGGCTGAAGCTGTTAATGGTGTCCTTAAGACCATTATCGACTAGTTAATAGGAAATCACAAAACCTGATGGCATAGAATTTTATATTATGCTCTTTGCTCATACGAAATGTCAATAAAAAATGCTACAAGCTTCACACCTTTTAGCTTTCCTATGACCTTGAAGTAGTTCTACCTATTGAGTGTCATATTCCATCTCTTAAACTTGTTGTTGAACTCCTACATGGTACTTGTAATGAAGAAGAGAAATTTCTTAATTTGGACGAGAATCATTAAGATGCTACACTAGCTCTCAAAATGCACAAACATAGAGTCAAAGCTCAATATGATAAACATGGCAAGCCTCATTATTACCAAGATGGTGATCTCATCCTACTTTATGAGAATAAAAAAATTATCTCTTGGGGGAAAGAACACTTTAACCACTATGGCTCAGTCCCTATGTCGCCACAAAGGTTCTTTCCAAAGGAGCATATGAACATCAGGACTATGACAAAATCCCACTCACAGAGCCTCGTAATGGGCTTTATCTCAAGAAATATTTTTCCTAGTGTTCTACTGGGCATGTGCTTTGTAGTTTTATGTATATAAGTTTTGTTTCTTTTGTTGTTTTTGGATATTTTTTGTTTTTGATGGTTATTTGTCTCATGCACATGTCTTCTTGTTTCACATATGTCCACTTCAATATTACCATACCTTGGATATGCGGATGGTGATGTTTGTCACACATGAAAAACTGCATCGGTTGCTTGGGTTCTTTACACACCTAAGTCAGAACTACTTAGTTCCAGGGGGGGTCTTCCTTGGTTATGCCACCAAGAATATTGTTGAGTATATGTTGGTCATTCAACTCCTTATTGAAGCCGTATCTCATGAAATCTCCAATTTAGTGGTCAGGTTAGGCTCTCAGCTCATTGTTATGCATTTGACAAATCATTATCACATTCATAATCCAATCTTATTATGTTAATTTTTAAGAGTAAGACTTTTGGAATGTCAATTTTAATTTCTTACTTATGAACACATTCCACGAGAATCTAATGCATTATATGATTCATTAGCAAATTATGTTTTATATTGGCATCTGTCACATTCTCTTTAGTCGCACACATGCATGTACATTTTCATTGTAAAATTTACATAAAAACAACCAATACACTAGAAATCACCAAAAAATATATATTATATATATAGATTGTTTCTAGTCATTTACATCAAAACAAATTCCTAAAACTTGGGTGTTTCATACAAAATGGCTTCTTGAAGCCTCGCTCTATAACCCTATTTCTATTCTCTACTCCTGTTGATCCTGTTGCTCATGGTATCAGATAATTGCTCTAGCTAACCTCCTCAAAGGCATCAAAAACTGCTATGGTTCACCCACTATTTTCCGCTACATATGGATCAGTATTTATCTCATGGGAAGAGGCGATAGACCCATGCTCAAACCTTCGAGGTTACTAGCAACCTCGTGCATACTCTTTGTCATCTCCCTCTTCGATGACTTCCGTGGACGCTGCTACTGCTCGTTGATCACCACACCTCACATGGTGGGGTATACCCGCAGGACGAATAGGAGCCACATCTGTGTCATGAAAAGATTCATGTTAGGTTGTTTTCACCCTTAAAAAAAATTCATAAACTTCAAAAGACGAAAAATAGTTTTTGTCACTAATTTATCCTCTTACCTGTGGGCCCCATAGAGTACCGGGTGGAAATATCAACTCAGGATCCCCTGTATAGTTCATCCCAGCATACATGAAGTCATCTATCCTGGGAATCTGACCTCTGAGCCACTCAAAGAAGTCATCATCAATTTAGTGCTTGATCGGTCCACCTCTCGTCCGAGGCACTAAGGAAGTCCACAGATCATGTCTAAGTTCCTTGGGACCGACCACATCCAAACTCACCCGAGGCCTCATAACGGGAACTCTCTAGTATGAAGGATACAATCAATGTACCATACCCATACTCTCTTTGGGCGCGAGTTTTATGCGTTGTCAATTTTTCTTTCACTTGTTGGAGGACTCCCTCACACCAATTGAACACTTGCTGCTACAAGCAATCCAATGCCAATAACAATTTGGATTTCCTAGCCACATCTTGACTCTTTTCCCTTGAAATTTTCACTATCATCCAAATAATAGACCTCATTGGTCTCAATGCCACCCACTATATTGGAATCCTGATACTAACTAACCAATTTCCTATTGTGTAATGTGTTCAGATCAAATCCATTGTGGTCCTCATATTTTCTCTTCCTCCTGTTAAGTTTACTCATGCATCCCTACCCGATAAACCAATGAGGAAATGTATGTAATTTCACTCAATCAAGATCTCGCGATCCCTAATCCTAAACAATCCATGTTGTTCATCCCACCATTGGATTATCCAACTCAAGAGGTCCTCCTAACTTTTCATTAGGTCAAGTCTACCATACTTTAGAATCCCACATCGTCTTAAAGCAGCTAACCATGCTGGATCATTTATCATTTGAATTTCCTCTTGGTCATGAGCTTTTTCTCTTCAAAAACTCATTTTCAATAGATGATTCCTGCACCACACAAACCCTTACTCAGTATTTTACCGATAAAATTCCCTTATGAATCAAGAAATTTTATTTTTCTTAGTGCTTGACCAGCTAACACAGTCACCTTCACTCCATAGAGCGTGCTAACACTCTCTTCCTGTGTGGGAAGAATGTGCTAATGTGACCCCTAGTCTGGGTGACCACGTTACCTGACCAAGCCATCTAGGGCATGCTTAAAAATACAAAATTGATAGTGAAAAACATAAATTAAGGAATATAATGAAAGCTCAAGATCAATATTCTTACCTGGAACTGATGAAAAGTCGAATGGTTGCCCGGTATGTTTGCAATTTCTCGGGGAAGTTATACTCCCTTTTCTCTCCAAAGAACTCTCACCAACTCTAACTAGTGCAAATGAGGACTTGTTTTCCTTTTGTGAGCATTTTTCTTGCTTTGTTTCAAAATACACCAAAATAGCTATTTTGCCAATATTTGCATATGATCTGATGTCTCTTAAGTGATTTTTTGTGGCACTAACCACCATTGACTTAGAATGAGAATATTATTTTTAGGTATTTTTTATTTCTCTTTAATTGAAAAAACCCCGTGTTACTTTCTTCGGGCTCATAAAACTCCTATAAAGTAGATTTAAGCACTTCTTTTATCTCTTTTTCTCACTCTTTAAATTGAAAAATATACTTCCAATTTTCTTCGTCTTACTTAGCTAACAAAATTTTACAGAGACTATCGAATTTACTCTGTCCCTTTGTACTTGTAACAAAATGACGAAGACATCTATTGAGCACAGGTTTCTCACTTTATCCAGACTCAATGGACTAACTTACAAAAAAGGAACTGTGTCGAGTATACAATTAAGCCTTTGTCGTACCCGATCATCAACCATGATAAAGGTACCCCCTTGGATTTATCTTTATGATCCTTTTAGAATCTCTAAATGTGAAAAGACAACTGGGGTTTTTTGTTTCTGGACCCATTAAACTTAATCAAATTGGGAAAAAATTGGACAGAACAATGGATTCACCATCTATATTCTAAAGGATATACTGGCAACAATCTTCTTGTAACTCCCTTGAACATGGCACCCCCTCAATATTTTCCTCTTTCCTCATATTCTCTTTGAACCTTACCATCCAATGAGTTTAGCCTTGATACCTTGATGTCCCTGCATCCTTGTATCCTAACACTCTTTGGTGTTCTTAAGTCTAAGCTTCCTAGTCAACCTGATGTCATGCCTTCTATTCTTCAAGGAGTATTTTTACTCTCTGCGTCTTGTATCAACCATTCACTCATATGACTATTTTCCCTCAATCCATTTACCCCATTGCTCTAAACTATATACAATACAATCATTCTTGTCCCGTTTCGCATCAACTAATGTAGGACACCTCATTTCCTACCTTTGACAAAGCTCTTCCTATCGACTTCAACATCTTATCTAGGAAGTAGATTTAGAAACATCTCAGTATCATGGAACTTGCAATTCTTAGTGACAGGTTACTCTACATTTGGTTTGTTATTTTCATCATTGGCTTCCTGTTAAATGATTCTACGATTGTTCAATTTCAACACATTTTATTCACACTCACTATATTGTATTGTGCATCTTGGAGACCATCATCCTTATCAATGGCCATCCTCACGTATGTTACAAATTTTCATCATTAACTGGTAATCAGATGATTTCTCACATGTTCAAATTCAACTCCTTTATTCACATATGTATAAATATGCTCTTTTCGGAAGCGATGACCAAGACCTTAGGTAGAGGCTTACATCACTCAACTTTGTTTCCTCTCCCAAGCTACGACTATTGTTTCCAGAGCTAGCTCATCAGATTGATCAGATTATGAAAAGCTTCCACAGAGTGCCTATTAATGGACATCACAGTCATACCTCCTATGGACATCACTCTAATTTTTCTACTAAGCATGGGAATGCCTGACTCAGGACAATTTTATATATTTCTGACACATGTTTTTGTTTTTGGGACTCCCTCAGTTCCAATGCTCCGATCTCTCTCTCTTTCAATAACCATTTGTAAAGTATTTCAATCATCATCTTCTTCTCTAACCTCACACTTTAGGGGGAATATGTTATACAAAAAATGACCTCCTCATCAACTCAGAGGAGAATAATGCTTTTGACTAAAAGAAAACCTATGCTATAAGCCTATTTTCTAGAGTAACGCACCCCAAAAATAGACAAACAACGTGCTAACATGTTCCATGGCCCAACAAGTCACATTAACATAGGAATTAACACTTTGTTTTTCCTAAAGGGTCATGCTACTATGTTTTCATGAGCTTATGAAGGTTCAAATGCAAGTTAACTAACTGACATTCCATCTTTCACTCAATGTCGACTCCCAAAAGTTGGAAACATCTACCTCAAACTCGTCAAAGGAAATTTTTAATCCTAATAGAACAAAACGAAGGAGGAAAGAGAAATAAAGAAGAGACAACATCCAGCTTTTGATCAAATGAAACTTTTGGATAAATTGGCAAGACTTGAGCCTCGCATCACTTATAAATTGGAGGCTAGTCCATAGTGATTGGGATTATAACTTGTACACTGTTATGTTGTCGAGAAGCTGATTGAGAGATAGAGAGAGGAGCTAGGAGCTAAGGGAAGACTTGATTTAACAATCATGGTCGGAATCATTCTTCTCACATCTGATAATTCAAATCTTCTCCTATCTTGTCTATGTGCTGATATTGATACCTTCTTTTTGTATATGTTGGCTCAATGGAGAGACTCATGTTTATCATTGATGGATGCTAACTCTATATGCTATTATATGTTGATGTTTTGTATTGTTAAAGTACTATATGATGTGAATATCACTTTATGTATTTCTTATGTGCCGGTCCTAATCTAAGCGCTGATTGAGGATCCTTTCTCTATCACACTGAAAACTCCAGTGGATTTGTGCGAAAGACTAATGGGTAATCCTGATTTGTTTCTTTGTCAATTCATAGATTAACATGATATGTTTTCATGTGTCTTTAAATAGTTGTAGGTAACTCCATTATGTCTTCCTTAGGTCCCGAGAGACCTGAGAATATGCTTTGTCCACTATCACCTATGCATTAATCCCTACAACATTAACCAACCAAGACCCACACAAAAAATTGTAGTCCAACAACCTGTACACTTAACCAAAAACCTAAAAATAAAACCCTCAAGAAAAGTTCCTAGAAACTGCATGACTTGGCTTGCTGGGCAAGCACCACTATGTCCCTCTAGGACTTGTGCGTCTTCTTTGTTGTGATTTATGTCTTTTGCACCCTTCATTCTACGTCTCACTTGTCTTGTACTATTCCTTGGTTTCCTTCTTCATCGTATGACCTCTCTTTTATTTATAGGTGCCTCATATTATGTTTAGGCAGTTGTGCCCTTGTGGGTCAACCCTTTCCCATGTTCTAGCCTAGTTTTCCACCATGTAGGTGCACCCCTCTATCCGGGCGTCTTGTCCATTGGGTACCCTGACGCCCCACCTATTGAGACTTGAAAGAAGCACTTCATGAGAACAAGAGTAGATTATTACATATTTGTTGTGAAAATTTATACAAAAACAAAACATTTCTAATATTAAACAAAATTGACCCCTAACTAAATCCACAAGAGGCGGAAGACTTTTGGGTAATTATTACTTTGATCTTTTCTACTTCTTGTCAATGGAGGGTTAGAATGTTGATTGTTTCTTAGAACATTTGGATAGGAAGGATAAGAAGATGGTATATTGACCTCATCCTCTCCTTTATTCCAACTTCTACTTCGTTCATTTATAAAGGGAGGTTTTTGTCCTTAGCCTTTAATGAAGTGTCTTTGTTAGTGGATGAATCAATGTTATTTGGAGGAACTTTATCAAGAGCTAGTTGATCAACTTGGGATTCATCACCCATGGATGTTGTCTCTGGGGATTTTAGAGCTTCATATTTATTATTGGAATGATGATTGTGTTGGGTTGTGTTATATTCTTTCCACATAGTTAACAGGGGGTTTGAGGGGTACACGTAACCCCACTTTATGGGGTCCGGGGCAGCGCCCTGGAAAATTTTGGTTTTTGACCCTATGTTAGGTTGGGCGGACCCACCTATGGTTTTGTGCATGATTTTCGCAAATGTTTTTTGGACGCGATGGTTTTCGGTCCATGGTTTTGGACGCGATGGTTTTCGGTCCATTGTATTGGATGCTTCGGCATGTATAAATATGTATTGTAACATTGAAAGGAACATAATGAAAAGTCAAGCTGGTAGTCTCGGTTTTGGGATCCAGTGGGAAATCTCTGTGTATATGTGTTTTATGTTTTATTCTCTCGCATTTTTATTTTTTCCTGTGATTTAGAATTCGTATGCAGGTAATTTCTCTACGGGGTTAAAAACCTACAACATGAGGGGGAATGACTATCATGACCTTCTCCGTCATATTATGGCATGCCCCTAGCGGAATGCAACTGGGAGAATGGAGCGGGACACCTAAACATGAAATGCATAAAGAGTTTTGATCTCTGACGGAGGACTGACCAGACCGACTCTAACACAATCTTTTCCCGACAAGAGTTCCTGGGCTTGGACTGGGCATGGTCACTAGCAGAGACTACAGTGAACACATGTTTCAAGTTGTCATCTGAATGCAGCTTCAGAGGAGTAATCACACAGTTGTCTGATAATTTTTTCACGCTGGTTTACAAGATGATATTTGAACATGATCCACCTTGCATGTTAATGGATGCAATGGAGACATTGTAAGACAATGCTGATTCGAATGCCTCACCATCCAACACCTTCATTGGAATGTTCAGTGTGGTGAAGCCTCCGCATGTTCTACCAAATTTTTCCTTGGACGTACTTGTCATGAGCAAAGTAGGTTATCACATCTTGGCAGGATTGACACCTAGACTGCACCGGAAGGAGAAGGTACCTTGGCCACTCTTCCGTTATGGATTGGGTTATATGAGATATGGAGTATCAATAAAGTGGATGTCAAAGCATAACAGATGAGGAAGTACCCAGTTTACCTCCGAAGTTACAATCTGTATGACCCACATTGTATTGTGAAGGGTCACTGATGAGAGTTGAGTTCAACTGCATCCGCGGGGCATTTCATTGGGCTAAGGAGGACCCATGGAGATATTGCCATAGTTTCTCTAGACCCAATGAATAGGTCTATTTCATTGTGGAGTGGTTAGTGAAGCAACATGAAGTAGCATCGTGGAGAGTACCAGCAATAGCAGTTGTATAGGTGATCATACCAGTGTGCAACAAGGGTAAGAGGAATATCGTCGACCGCATGGAGGAGGAGAAAAGCTACAAGTTCTAAGCTAATCCATTAGTAGAGAAAGTAGTTATGGATATAGAGGCAAATAGGCACCAACGCGACATATGAATCGCACAAAGCCAGAGGGAAAAAAGAATAATGGAAGAAGTAGAGAAGGAGTTGCATGAGCTGAGGGAGTAACTTTGGAAGGAACAAGAGCTACGCAAATAGAAGAGGGAAGCACAACAACAACAACTATAGCAGGGGGTGAAACATATGCAAACAGATGAAACAATGCTCGTACAGGTAGTGGACTTATCAGATCAATTGGCATCAGGCAGACAAGGTGAACCATCGTAGGAGCAAGACTTTTCTCATGAGATAGAACAAGCACTCCAACAGTTGGATGCGGACATGAAGCAACAATATTGGAACAGGACACCGACCTCATGCTTCATCACCAAGAGTTTGATTTCCCACTTCACTACATGCAGATGATGAGAAAGTCTCAAGTGACCAAGGAAGCATTGAAATCCTTGGTGATTAGCCGGAAGGAGAGATGCACAACATCTCATTCAATGAGTCTAAACATAGAGTTGTATAGTGTCGCAGAGTGTCGACTCCAGAGGATCATATATCTCCTGTGAAAGTTGAGGAACGAGTGATCGTGACTGATGTGTGCAAAGATCCAGCATCCTTGGTCAATGCAACCAGAGTGTATGCCGAAGCTACTATCTCAAGTGTTCACTTTCTGATAACTGAAAATGAGCGAATGACAAAGGAACTACAGACGATCAAGCAAGGAGGAGAGTTGGTGACAACGTCTGCCTGAGCTGAACTGAAGAAGGAAATACTTGAAGAGGTATTATTCCTTGACACGGTTATGCCAACATTATACTCTAATTTTGTTATTGCTCATAATGAAGTAGTCCATATCAATGGATGGTAGTAGCGATGTGCTAGAAGAGCACGTATCTTGATGAACTTGCATGCTACTGTTGATGACATGCAAACATGGATGATGAAATACAAGGGAGACATACTTCACTTGCCTAAGATGATGAGGGACAATGCGATCGAGATGAAAGCACGTATCCGGAGTCAGATCCGAAACCATGAAGAGGTCCCACAACTCATCGCTAGCGTACAACCTTCCCATGCACGAGTATTCAAGAGTATGGATGTTGTGGTGCACACATATATGATCCCATCTATTGTGACTCTCACCCAGGTGAAGACAAAGGAGCAAGTTCGATTAGAGCTTGACTTGTACTTCGACGAGTTGATGCTCATTGCCACCAGCCCAGACTTGCCCATCAGTGTAGACATCATGCACAAGTATGTTGTTGGTCCAACTAAATTGAAGATAATCATGTGCATGCATTCTGACGAGTTGAACAGAGGAGCTAGAGCAGTGTACAATGATTCCATGGAGGCAAGAGTCAGGTTTCAGACAGATGTCACCATGGAGCACACACACACCATCAAGGGCTACCGTTCTTAGCATTAGTATGTTACTGTCGATCAGTAGGAGGATGTTGAGGAGTAGGACTCCCATGGTTGTCTAAGTCAGAGAAATGTCTAGCTTGACTCACTCAATCCATTTTGTTTCACATTGGTACATGTGCATTATAATGTAAAGTCATGTCAAGTGTAAGTCAGGTTGTGATAGTTGGATGTAACATTCATAGAGTAGATGAAGGGACATGAGGGTAGTTGAACTATCACAAAGGGGAATGTCAACGATCACCCCACCCTTTGTTATACATAGTCCTTCATAACTCATTGTAAAGGCTTTTGGTCAACCAAGCTTCTGATAAGACTATCTTGGAGAGAGCTTGGATAGTATTGTAATAAGCCTTGGCTTCTCCATTGCACAGGGATAGTACATCTCTTTGGAGGAGTAGGTGGATGTGGCTGTAACATTCCACTATTGGAACTAGCAGTTGGACATGGATGTATTTTATGATTGGAACTTACACTTTATATAATAAGAGACAACACGTTTCATGCATATGTTGTATTGTATTCTATGCTATCTAGTTTACTCTAAATAATATATGTATTGGTTCACTTAAGCATGCATGTATTGACTATTCGATATAAGTATGTATGAATATTTTTGAAATGTGTTGTTGGTTTAACCATCACTTTGGATTTCTTGCTAACTTGCCTTCCATGTTGTGATGTATCTTTGCTCGTGTGCTCCCTTCCAAGATGAGTACTATTACAGGTTGCCAAGGGGCGCACTCACCTCAACCCCCATGTCATATAACCTCTCATGCACCTTCCTTGACTCATTGCAGTTGTCACACCCTTGCTACCAATAGGGTTATATTACTTGCCTCTGTGTGAAATTGCGGTCAAAGCATTGCCATACGACCCACTGTTGAGACTCCTACACTAAATGGTCTGAGGTCTAATTGGGACTTCTTACTGGGGAGATCCCCTGACATGTTGGCGGGTCTAGCACTGTCAATAGAACCAAATACACACATCCATGTACCATGCATTCACAAAATAGCTAGGAAATCACACATGCAACATGCTACCTACAAGTATTATTACTAAACCTACTTGATCCAACTTTTATTTTCTTCTCCCTTGTTTTCCTTTTCAATACTTTGCCTTCCTTGGCATTCCTTTGTTCAATGCTAGAGTGCTCCAAGAATTCTCTAAGTGTGCAATAGTATGAGAGAATATAAAGAGAGAGAGCTCCAAAAATGAATTAACAAAAACTGTGAACTGATCCTCAGAAACATTTTTATCACCAAGGCCTCTATTTTCTTCATTTTCCTTTTTTATCCTTAAATTTCCCTCTGATGCAAACCTTTGACCTTTCATCTCCCTTTTCTCCTATTTTCCTTTATTTTCATAAATGAAATGTTGATTAATGTATCTTCTCCTTTTCCTATGCATTTTCTAATTTCCCTTAGCCATAATATACCAAATGAACACCCACTAGGATTTTTTTCCCAACATTCAGCTTAGAATACATGTCGTGTGAGCTTGGTCTTATTTTTCCTTTATTAACTTTATTACATGAAATTTTAACTAGGGGTTGTTATAGTTGGTGGCCATGTTTAGTTTTTCTTTATGACCAATTATGAGTATGCACCAATCATGGATGATATCAACATGGTTGAGACTTCAAAATTTGGGTTACTCCTATTCAACTCTTTATTCCTCACTCCTTCCTTCCATTTTGAGCTCTACATTTTTGTAAGATATTTCAGTCATTATTTTCTCTTCTGCACTCATGCATTAAGGGGCATCCATTATAGCTTATTTTACCCACATTGAGTCAGTAGGAGAAACCTTTGACTTGTTGAACATGATGCATAATTTTTCCTCTTGTTTTTGTCTCTTTTATAATAGAGATTCTAGTCCTACGCTGAAAACTTGTGTCTAGATCTTGGATCACAATCTATAACCTGAGTTCTTAAACATAGGTTTCCATTTCATAGCCTATGTCTTTGCTAATACTTATAGATTTTTTCATTCTTAAGGATATCAACTCAACCTACTTGTCTGTGGGGGTCAATTATTATAGGAGTTTCCTAAATTCTCGAGCCCCCAACTGTCTAAATACATCCTTCCAGAGAATGCAAAAGACCCTATATAATATGATCATGGCAAGAGGAGAAGAGTTATTCAATATTTGTGAGAGAGCTCTGCCATATTGTTTGACTGCTTAGAGAGTGCCTTTAGGGGGAGACTACGATTGGAAGCTCAAGAGGAGGACTATCATGTGAACCTATATAATAGGTATTCCTTTTGATTAATTAATAAAATTTGATGATTCCCATCTAATATACTTGTTATGTTTATGTTATTCAAGTTGATGCAGTTAGGTTTTCTATGTGCTAATCTGCCCTTTGTAGAAGGCAATCTTTTCTTTATTTGTTAGTGTTTGTGTGCATGGATTTCAATTAAGGTGGCTAGGAATTGTAGGTTTTAACTCCATACAGAAATTACCTGCATATGAGTTCTAAAACACAGAAAATAAACAATGCAAGAGAATAACACATAAAATACATATACACAGAGATTTTCCCATGGATCCCAAAATTGGGACTACCAGCTTGATTTTTCATTGTGTTCCTTTCAATGTTACAAAACATATTTATACATGCTGAAGCATCGAATACCATGGACCGAAAAACCATCACATCCAAAACCATGGACCGAAAACCATCGCGTCCAAAACCATGTCCGAAAATCATGCACAAAACCATAGGTAGGTCCACAAACCTAGTATAGGGTCCAAAAGAAAATTTCAGGGCACTACCCTGGACCCCATAGGGTGGGGCTACCCACCCCCCTTTAACCCCCCTGTTCACTACGTAGGCTAGTTGTGGAAATAATAACACAACCCAACATTCTCCCACTTGTTTTTTTCCTTCCACAGGGGGCCACAAGAGAGCTTAGTCATTTATCCAACCTTGCAATGCCCATTGTTTCTCTACACCAAGAGAACTTCTCAGAACTCACTGATTTTGTCAATGCATCTGCAATATTCTTCAAAGTGTCCACCTTTACCAGCAACACCTTTTTGTATTTTATCATATCCCTCACAAAGTGATATTGAACATTAATGTGCTTTGTCTTTGAATGATAAGCAGGGTTCTTTGCCAAGAAAATTTCACTTTGGCTATCACAGTCTATCCTTATAGCTCTCTGTACTAACCCCATATTTGGACACAATCTCTGCAACCAAACTGCTTCCTTGCTTGCGTGAGTGGTTGCCATGTATTCTACCTCTATAGTTGATAGTACCACTACAGATTGTTTCTTACTCATCCAACTGACTGCACCTCCAAATAGGTTAAACACATACCCACTTGTAGATGTTCTCTGATCCAGATCTCCAGCCCAGTCCGCATTAACAAAGCCACGGATATCCAAAACTCTGTCCAATCCTAGTCTTCCTTGGTAGCACAAACCATAATCGCTAATCCCACGTAAATACTTGAAAACCCACTTCACTGTTGTCCAATGCTCCTTCCCTGGTTTTGACATAAACCTGCTCAATACTCCCACTGCATGTGTAATGTATGGTCTAATACAAACCATCGCATACATCAGGCTACCGACTACACTTGCATATGGAACACGAGACATATCCTCTTCCTCTTATTGTGTCTTGGGACACCGTTTAGTAGACAACTTGATACCTATAGGAATAGAAACCTTCACCGGTTTACTATCCTACATATTAAACCTCTACAATATTATCTCGACATACTTGCTCTAGTTTAACCAAAGCTTCCTCTTTGCCCAAACTCTTTTAATTTCCATGCCCAAAATATACTTTGCAACACCAAGAACTTTCATGTCGATTTTGGAGAACAATTAGGTCTTCAAATCCTTGATAATTTCTTTGTCATTTCCAACCAGCAACATATCATCCACATAGAGGACCAGATAAATAACATGGTCACCAATTAATTTAAAATACACACAGTGGTCTGCTTTGCTTCTGGTGAATCCAAGTCCCCATATAAATGTATCAAATTTCTAATACCACATCCTTGGTGACTGTTTTAACCCATACATAGACTTCTTTAACTTGCATACCAGTTCTTTCTTACCCTTTACTGCAAAGCCTTCAGATCACTTCATGTAGATCTCCTCTTCCAGATCCCCGTGAGGAAATGATGTCTTCACATCCATCTATTCTACCTTAAAATCAAAAGTAGCAGCAACAGATAAAAGTATCTAATAGAAGCTACCTTGGCAACAAGAGAAAAAATATCACCAAAATCAATTCCCGGCACCTAGGAATAACCTTTTGCTACCAATTGAGCTTTGTATTTCTCCACCTTTCCTTCTGCATTTGTCTTCTTCTTGAACACCCCTTTGTTGCCAATGGGTTTTCTTCCAGTTGGTAACTCCACTAGATCTCAAGTCCCATTTTTGTGAAAAGATGTCATTTCATCAACCATGGTCTGTTTCCAGAGTTTTCCATCCTCTAGCTATATTGCTTCGTTGACAGTTCTGGGATCGTCATAAGTCATAGATAAAGCAACGAGATATTCATGTAGGAGGGGGTTCTCCGACATCAATTTCAAATCCAATAACCTTCACCAACTTGTAGGTGTTTTAAGTGCACATATATAAGTATTCATACACCTATATATATAAGTATTATAGAAACAAAATTAATATCAATTATAAGAAAAAAGGATATCCATCAAAATAATATCAAGCAATTCTATTTGACATTACTAATAAGTTTTTTTCTAATAAACCCACATCAAAAAAATAAATTATATATTTGAAAAAATATTCAAATTTATTTATTTTTAATCTTTTCTATATTCCAATAAATCTAAAATTAAAATTAAAATGAATTAATTGAGAGAGTCTTGCCATATTGTTTGCCTACATAGAGACTGCCTCTAGGGGGAGAGTAGGATTGGAAGTTGAAGAGGAGGACCATCATGTGAACCTATATAATAGGTATTAATTTCGATTAATTAATAAAAGTTGATGATTCCCATCCTATATACTTGTTACATGTATGCTATTCAAGTTCAAGTTCATGTTGTTACATTTTCTATGTTCTAATCTGCACTCTGCAGAAGCAATTTTTTTCTTTGTTTGTTAGTGCTTGTGCACAGGGATTTCGATCAAGGTGGCTAGGAATGAGATCTTCATGTAGGAGGGGGTTCTCCGACACAAGTTTCAAATCCAATAGCCTTCGCAAACCTACAGGTGTTTCAGACGCACATCTCTAAGTATTCATACACCTACATATATAAGTATTATAGAAACGAAATTAATATCAACTATAAGAAAAAAAAAATATCGATCAACGAATATCAAGCAATCCTATTTGAAATTACTAATGACTTTTTTCTTAATAAACGTTCATCAATAAACTAAATTATATATTTAAAGAAATAATTCAAATTTATTTATTTTTTATCTTTTCCATATTCCATAAATCTAAAATTAAAATTAAATTGAATTAATTGAGAGAGCTTTGCTATATTGTTTGATTGCTTAGAGATGGTCTGTAGGGGGAGACTAGGATTGGAAGCTAAAGAGGAGGACCATCATGTGAACCTGTATAATAGTTATTCATTTCAATTAATTAATAAAAGTTGATGATTCATGTGGATATACTTGTTATGTTTATACTATTGAAGTTGATGTTGTTACATTTTCTATGTGCTAATCTGCTCTGTGCAGAAGGTAGTCTTTTTTTTTTTTGTTAGTTCTTGTGTGCATGGATTTGGATCAAGGTGGGTAGGAATGATATCTTCATGTAGGAGGAGGTTCTTCGACATCAGTTTCAAATCCAATAGCCTTCTCCAACCTGAAGGAGTTTTAGGTGCACATCTCTAAATATTCATACACCTCCATATATAAGGATTATAGAAACAAAATTAATATCAACTATACGAACAAAAAAGACATCTATTAAAAGAATATCAAGAAATTCTATTTGACATTACTAGTAACTTTTTTAAATAAACCTACATCAATAAACTAAATTACATATTTAAAAAAATAATTCAAATTTATTTATTTTTAATCTTTTCCATATTCAATAAATCTAAAATTAAAATTAAAATGATTTAATTGAGCAGAGAGACTTATTCCATAACTGAATGTGTAAGCTATGTGTAAGTATGTTTGTCTTCAACTTGGAATTGATATGCGTCCCTCTTAAATAAAAATAAAAAAACAAAATAATGTCTGCTATAATAAAAAAAGAAAAAAATAAAATGCTATGCATGTTTATTTATTTTTCCATATGACCTACTATAATTTCATGTAAAACAATTAGAAGTTAAAAAGAAAGTATATGAGCAAGATATTAATCTTATACTTTACAAAAATATTTTAACACACTATTTAAATAAATTATTTGAATATTTCTTTAACTAACTTATGTGAATATCAAATTCATATATATCTATATAGAGAAAAATTGTTAAACAAATTATTTTAATGTTGTATATAATAAAATATTCAATGTAGATTATTAATAAAATATTTATACTTACAAATCTATAACATTCAAGAATACAATTTAAACACTGAAAAATTACATATTAATTTTTGGCACTTTAAAATAAGTGTGCATATGAAGAGTTTTGATCATTCTCAACTCATGTTAGATTCATGCTTAAAATGAATCTATGTTGATATGTTTTGAGTAAATCCCAACCTACTATATAACTTTATCTTTGTAATATACTATATCTGAGGAGTAGATAGGTAAGATATATAAGATAATTATATTTATGTTCAACTAATGACCACAAAGTAGGTCAACGGGAGTGTTGAATACAATGATGTCCATAAAATGCGGGAGAACCAAATGGTCTCCTATAAAAAAATACAATGCATGAATATAAAAGGTACAATGCAGGGATATAAAAGATACAATGTATGGGATGCCCTAACAAAGGGGATCAAACCCATTTCTCCTAACATATGAGGCTAAGTGAAAAGCACTGAAACAAATTCCACAAAGTTTGATGGTGGCTCAGTGGGAGGTGCGGACTATCCACTATGTCCACTAAGTCATTGTTTGGTGGAGTTTGTGCACTTTGTGCACCGAAACTTTTGGTGTGGCCAAGTGAGGTCCCACGGACCCTAGTCTAGAGTCTCGGTCTCGTGATCTTTTGTGTGGAGTCTAGTGTGATGGAAAGCTGAAAAATATGCCTCACCTGAGAGTGTCCTACATAGATGGGGTCAAACATCTCTGATGGGAATATCTGCGATTGAAAACTAGGTTGGGATGACTGCCCTAGGGTTCGCTGATCAAAAATAAAATATGCGTTACCTAGACAGACAAAACGAGATTGTTTACCGTAATCGAAATGTAAGCAAAGAGACATGGATGAGTTTGGTTGACCTACGACGCCATTTTTTAAATCAAGGCGAAATGATATCCGACCACCTGCTTCGACAGTTCCTTAACTGCCCTAATGTACATGAATTCCACACTAAACAGTAAACATTTCACAAAGCCAGATGCTTGCAGATGAAGAATTTACCCCACAACATTTGAGTAACGCGTGAGCAGCGGGTTTGTGCCCTGGAATTGCTGGGCAGCCATGTTTGATAGCTGAGTCTAAGGATGTTATAAATTTATCTTTAAAAATAATAGAAATTCCAGAAAAAAAATTATGGAAATTCCCGTTAGATTTTGGTAAAATTTGTTTCTAAAATCCCAAATACAATCATCAAGATTTTGAATGCTCGTGGTTTTTAATAGAACCGATTCTATTTCTATGATAAAAACAAGATTCACACTCCCTAAAGAAAATACTAAATTGTACAGTTTTGGTACTGCTTTATATTATTTAAAAATTAAATAATTATGAATGATTTAGATTTAATAATTTGAAATTATTCGTTAGTATACATAATTAGTCAATAAAATAAAAATTTCCAAACAGTTTATTTATTTTATTTTTATTTTAAAAATTTTAAACTTTATAAATTAAAAATATAAATATGATTATTTATCATAATTTAATTTATATAATTTAACAGTAATCTTACTCTGTTTTTTATATATTTCTCTATAAAAATGTAATAACAAAAATATTAGATAACATTTTTTCTAAATTGCTATTAAAACCACAGCAATACTATATATAAATAACATAATAATATTTTTTCTGAAATGTTAAATCTTAAATTTGTATAAACCATATATAATAAACATGTCTTTAAAATTAATCATATCAATATGGTATTTCCATTTTGCATTCAGAATCCAGAATTTATTATCGATATCGTGAGTGCTTGGACACAGTATATCGCATGTTTCCTTGCCGCACTCGTCGCCATAAATATTGCAAATTGCCATTCGAACCATGCAGACCGTACGTTGCGTTCTTGTTATATCAGCGAATCATTGGCATCCTCCGCGTTTATGTTAGGAACGGGACTTGTCAAAACATTTATATATTTGGTTTGTGTTGAATTTAGTTATATAAGATACTAATTTAATTTTTGTGAAGAAAGGTCAGTAAGGTTTGTGTGGAATTTAGTTATATAAGATACTAATTTTATTTTTATTAAGAAAGCTCAGTATTGAAAATAATTTTTGGGAATAAAATGTCTAGAATCAATTGAGTCCATTATAATTTCATACTTTAATGGCACGATCATTCACATAATTCTACGACAAAATCCTATAAATGAACATGGCAATCTCATAAATAAATAAATAAATTGCTTACATACACCACAGTGTATATCATTATTGTACGAAAATTAAAATTCTCAACATCTAACATTGTTTTGCATTGACCACATCACTCTGACACTAATAAAATATGACATCAATGGCCATTGTCGCATCCCTCACTTATGAGGCGTGAATTTTATTTTAGCATTTTTAATGATATTAGGCTCGTAATTTAATGAGGTTGTAAATTTGTTTTGAAAATAATGTAAATTTTGGTTTGATTTTGATAAAATTTCACAAGTTTTTTTTGGAAATTTTAGTTATAGCGGTTAAGTTTTAAGATTTTGGGTGTCATAGATATTTTTGATGGTGCTGGAACTATTTACACTATAAAAAAAGATTCAAGCATTCCTACTATTATATTTTTTACAAAAGAATTAGTCCTATTCTGGTACAACAACTCCGATATTAAGTAGTAAATCTTTCATGTCTATGTAATTAAGCTGTAAGGTGTTTCTCTTTGAGAAGGACTCCCCTCCATACCACCATATGATGTGCAGTGGTGAGCCATTATTCTTAGACGATCAAAATAATACTATCCATTAGATTATTATCATTTCAACCACCAAGCCTCTGCAACATGTGTTATCATATAAACGGCTTTGAGATTCGGTCATGTCAGGGTTTTGAATGGTTATGTGAGACTTTGTGCGGTGGTATCAGTAGAAGCAGGGGCAAGAGGAGCACAACATCATCCAACACTAGAAAATGTAGCTCGCGCCTGCGATTTTGTGGCATATTACTTGAGGATCAAAAGCCAAGCTCAATTTTCCCTTTTCCCTCTAGAAATCCCTTGGACCCCTTCTTTATTGTCAACTCAAATTCAAGCCGCTGCCACCAAGTTCACCACAAAAGAATTCTCATTTTCATCTAAATCGGCGTTTTCATCTCTGGTTCGAAAGCGGAACACTACATTGATGACAAAGAAATTTGGGCGGAGAACAATCCCACATTTTGGGATTGGGTACTTCTTTAATGTTTGGGAGCGGAAAGTGTTTAAATTTAAATGAATTCCCTCCCTTGGATGAGTCCATGGAGTACTTCGGGGTTCACTAGTAGCCCCTGAAGAAAGAGCGCTTAATTTATAAATTCTTTTTATAGAATTGTTGACTTCTCCTACAGGGCATTGTTAGTGGCCATCCATGGTAGAAATTTCACATCAAAATGAAATGTTTTCAAGCTTTCCATTTTGGATTAGAATCTAACAAGGAACGAAATATTAGAAACTCCAAATGACCCAGAAAAAAAAAAAGCCAAGCTAGAGGTAGTAGCGTGTAGTTGATTTCTTTGAATTTTTCTCTAGCCTCCTATGCCTTTGGGTTGAGCTTTTTCAAACGTTTGAAATTCAAGTGTTGTTTGAACTTATGAGATAGTAAATTGGCTTTGGTGCAAAAACAAAGAGATGGTAAATTTGATGCATTGTCAACCATGGATTTTGGTTTCGGAATTAAATACTCGTACAATTAGATCTTGTTATACTATAAGCGAACATTCACCTCTTTACTCCTCAAATAATGCAGACCCAAATGCAGATGATAGTGGGTCTCTAATGGCTCAGTCTCTACACTGACCATCGTCATTTAGGAACCTTGTTCTGAGTCTGAATGTTTTTGAATCAGAAAATGTAGCCTCACATGCTGGTAAACTAGCAAGGTCATAGTCTTCTAATATTAGCATGAGTGAAAGTTCAACCTATCAAAAAGGACACTTACCAACTGCACCCACTGCAACCAAACTACTGAAATCTAAATCTGAATTCAAAATAAACTTCAGTAAAATGATTGAGTAACCAAAATTTGTCAGCATGATGATGTAGAGGCATGAATCTATTCTGATCGCAACACAAGATTATAGGCTTCAGCAGAGATTTCAAAGCTTTCATCAAGTACATATGCTTCAAATCCTGATAATGAGAGTTTTGTATTTAGGCATGTAGTTATTTCCAATACGAATGAAGTTATGTATAAGGATTAATTGACCTTAGATTTTCAACATGATAAATAGAATTCCAGAATAAAGTCTTTTGGCGTGATGATGGAAGAGATCATAATTACGATGAAAAGCCAAATTATAGGAGATCCCAATGAAATTGGTCATACACAATTAATCTTGTCACCAAAGGTTTTTTACGGAGACGAACACCCTTCTCTTTTGATACTCAATTCAGAAGGAATAGGGCATTCTTAAGAGAATATGGAATTGCAGAGTTCCCGTACAAGGTGTTGTCAGTGGCCATCCATGGAAGAAAGTTTCTTTGCAATCAAAATTTCGTATTTATGATATTTGTCCATTCCCTTCCGGAGTTAGTGTCTGTATGCTTATGCTTATGCTTATTGCTGATGAATGACATTGGTGTTAAGCTCCATTAATGTTTACCAACTGTTATGGAACTAAACTGCAGTCTTTCCTTAATTTTTGGAAACCAACTGCAGTAATTTCCTTGATTTAAGGAAATCAACTGCAGTTAATTAATTTTCTGGTTGGAGCTTCTGAAGTGGTCATTACTCCATCTGGATTTCTCTACCTTGATCTGTGGAACAGCTGACACATAGCCATTAGAAGCTTGATGGAAGCTTGGTTATAAATTCATCTGTTTGGTCCCCAAGCTAGCATCTCAATCTCATTCAATTGTTTACACCATCTAGCTAAGAGACCATAGCTTGGAAGTGCCTTCAGATTTTCTGTGATTTTTATTTTTGCTTGGATTGAAGCTGGAGTGTTGTTTCAGTGAAGAAGCAAGTGGACTGTGGTTTGCACCAAGAGCGTCATCAATGGCTGGAGGTAATCCTGGGCATTGAAGTTTAATTTTTAGATTCTTTAAAGTATTCAGATTCCGCATATAGAATTGTTGTAGATTTCTTACATTTGGTATCAAAGCACTGTTTATCTCTACCTTGGAACGTCCTTTTCTACTTTTCCGAATAATCTGCAAAAAGAATATTTTAAATTTGACGGGTTCGATCTCATCAATGCATTGTATGGTATAAATAAAATATTAGAAGCAATTGCCATGACAATGATAATGGCAGGTCTGGTAATTTTAATACAAATGTTGCTTAAAGTAGATTTAGGTTTAGCTGCAATGCAGTTTCATCTTAGTTATTTTCTGTGCAAAATAGCCCATTATTGAAATCGAGATCGATTTCACTGAAATGCACTTCATTTATTTATCACTACGCAAATTTGGCTTTAGATTTGGCCATATAAACACTTTGTTTCCCTTGCGAAACCGGTCTTAGGTAGGCCACTGCGTTCTTTAAGCGGATAATGCTCACGCATTTTACATTGCATTCTCTTTTTGGAATTGAAGCGCTTCCATTTTCAATCGCTTTCACACATTTAAAAGAGTACACAAAGAGGGAGTGCCACGATAATTAGTTTTTTAAAATATCCAGTTAGGCTAAAAACAAATTGTAGCCAGAATCTGGCAAGAAAATTTTCACAAAATCAGCTCGAATTTTATTTCACAAAATTTGTATGTTAGGTTTTTTGAATCATTTTTTATTACTGTGAAAATAAATTTAGACATATCAGGTTGCAAGCCTGCCAAATTTGGCATACTTGAAGGCTTCCCGCCGTGAATTCATAGAAGATTTCGTATAAATTATGAGATTCATGTTTTAGGAGTTGGAAGGTTAGTACAGGGTTTGGATTTCGCACCATTGACCTCTCCCCTATTTTCATTTCCAAATTTGAGCACATTACCGCAATTGACAGAAGGCGTGGGCGAAAATTTTTAATGCAATATTTCCTATCCCTGAATGAAATTTTTTCTATCATGAAATTGGGATTCTTTACGTTCCAAGATCTGTCAATTGACGGATCCGAGATACAAAAATTTTTCCATCTTGGGATGAGAATTTTCACGTCCTGCCATCGGGTCCTTGCCAAGATCAGTAATGATCCATCATTATTTCTCGGCATGAATTATGATGGCGTGATCATGGTGAGGGCTGTTAATGAGTTTTTTTTTTTTTTTTGACAATAAAGAGTTAGATTGTCGGCTTAACTTAAGGAATTTGCGGATGGAGCCGAAGAGGATTTGCTTGACTCTTTATTCCTCACGTTATTAAATTTCCTGGTGTATTAGGTTTATAGGTCTCCTCTGCACAAGCTTAGGTTTAAATTCACACAATATCAATGATTGATTGCCGGAGAATAAAGGCTTTTCATGTTTTTCCAAGATTATTTACACTTCTGTTGGCTACTTGCAACAATGATTAATCCTTTCTGTAAGTTGCTTGCACTGGTGAAAGTCCTTTATTTCAGTTATTTAAGGCCGACAACTGTCCTGTATGAATGGGCTCGTCGTTCTTCTGAAGGCCTCTAGGTTTTGGATATTTTTATCTGAGATCCTTTATAATTAATGTAACAAAGGAATTTCAGTTAAAATTAATGTAATACTAAAGACTACGCATCTCATATTTGCATATGCTTGTAACATTTAATGGCTTTATAGTCTCAAAAATTGTGTTCAGCGTATACATAAATAATTCATCATTTTATTGTAAAAATCCAAAATTTGCTTAACATTTGTTTGAATGGAGGTACCGCTACAAAAATATAGCACTCATTTCTACAGTACAACTGAGGAATAGCTATTTTTTAGTGATAGCTTGATATGCAGATTTTATCAGAAAAATAATGTTATTAGGTATAAAATGCAAACATCACGTGATAGAAAATGCAAACAGTCAAAAACGTAGCTCAAATTTCCAGACCGCGTGTGGCTGCCAAGTAAAAATTAGTTAAATTTTTTTATAATGGAAATGTCCAACAAGGCCTTAATAAACTAATATCCTTCATTGAATTTCCAATAATTTTAATTTTGACTTAAAAGAGGAGGTTCTATGTACCAGGTACGTAAAAAACAAACATATTCTCCATTTTGTTTTTTTGTAGAGGATCAATGGTTTTTACTTGACTATTTGTTATTGGTTTTTTAATCCTCAATGGAAGAAATTGGGTGAGGAAAGATCCTCGGGGCTTGACTTTTGAGGTGGGTAGCAGTCACCCACACATCAGACAATGGGAGGTTGCATCATTTTGCAACTTATATGTATCACAATGTGGTGATACCATGGGGTAGTTGTCTGATGAATTTCAAAACTTAATTATGTAGAGATGAGATTTAGCATTATTGAAAATTCAGATTTAGCATTGTTGAAATTTAATTTAAATTTAATTGATCTTGTGAGCAACATTGCTTGTTTGCTGGATATATATAGATATATATATTTGTTTCATTTATAAACTTAAGGAC
>APFE031039999.1:0-16664 GCA_000404065.3 Pinus taeda
TAGCATATCCATCCTGTAGGTAACCCATCTTGGAGATGGTAGTCAATAGTGTTGTTGCCATCATGCACATGACTCTAACTCTGCAACTATTGATACACCTCCTTGAAGTCAACATATTCTGAATATGCCTCTATGTATGCATCATGGGTGAAAGGCTCCATGTGCATAAGAGTCCCCAAAGATGTAATCTTTGATTTGGGTGGCCTTGAGCATATTGACCAACTTGTTTGTGTCGCCCTTCTTATACTTTATTACCAAATGAAATTGTTGTAAAACCTGATCCACTTGTCATTCATGGTTTGTTGTAGCTTACTCTGGGCCTACAAGTACTATAATGGTTCATGATCTGTGTGGATTATTGTCTCATTTCCCATCAGATAGTGCTTCCACTTATTCATAGCTTTCACCATGGCATAGAGCTCCTTATCATAGGTAGGTGTTGTAGCGGCTACAACCACCCTCCAAAATTTTACCTATGCTTCGATTTTGGAGCCTTCCTTCTTAACCATAGCAACTCATCTTGCACTAATCTAGGTATTTGTGCTTCAACTGAGACTCATATTTTCATTTTGGCTTGTGTTTGCTTACTTAGTTGATTTTCTATCTCACAAGCTAATCTCCAAACTTGGTCCCACAACAATTCTCGACTTGCCCCCAGAAACTGCCCAATCCTTGAGGGAAATCAGCCTTGGTGATGGGAATTGCATAGTCCTGACTGTCAGTGAGCCTTGGGCTCAAAAAATGTGCAATCATGAGGAGGCAGCCTAGCATTGAGCCCAGAAATTGTGAAACCATCACTAAGCTCAGAAAATGGGTAGTGCACTGAGCCGGAAAGTTGTCCAGTTCCCAGGAACTACGTAGTGCATTGAGCCGAAAAGTTGCCTAGTTCCCTGGAACTGCGTAGTCTTTCCCAGCAGTGTGCATGAAAAGTTTCCCCGAAAAAATAGGGATCTATTTTTAGTATCTCGAAGGAAGCACTTGCACTATTTTTAGAAACTTTTGCTTAGTGTCGCTTTTTCCTTGATTTTAGGCATACACGTCATAAACCCTAATTTGTCCAAATCTATTTAATTGAAGCTACTAGATCTCATTTGAAATTTGATTTGGGATCTATAACATTCCTAAGGAGATCAAGGAACCTTCGGTGCAATTTTCGTCGCTTTTCCAAGTTAGTTTTTCTTTTGTCGTCTTTTGTCGCTTTTCTGTCACTTTTTGTTGTTTGGCTTGTGTGAGTGTTGTTTCACTTGTTTATCTTCATGTTTGTTGGCGTTTTAACTTGTTTTAACTTGTAAAAGTGTTGTTTCAAGTAATAGATTTCCTTTCCCAAGTGTTGCATTAGTTTTCCTGTTTTTGCACCAATGGTCATCATTGCAGAAACTCTCCTCACTTACTTTGCTTTCTTTCCATTTGATCAATTGTTGCACTTGATTCACATGGATTTATCTACACTAAGTAATATATATATTCATCTTCACACTACCTCTTAGATCTACTTGTTTTTCACACTTCCCTTAGGCAGATCTGGGTTTCCCCTTGGCCGTATTTCACTTTGCACAACTGGCACCGCGTAATCTGGAGGCTCAGGCCACAATATTGGACTCTGGAATTGTGCAGTGTGCAGTCTAAGTTGGCTCCCATTGCGCACTACGCATTTCTAAGAGCCAACCTCTTAGCAAGGCCACTAAGACTACACCAGGCCTTTGCCTAGGCTAAACTATGCATTGTGCAGTTTCAACCAGCAGGCTTCCACCTTGGCAGCTGGGACTGTGTAGTGCGCAGTTCCCATAGGCAATCAATCCCCCCTATCAAAAAAAAATTGTTCAATCCTTCCCATCTAGTTCTCGATTTTCTACTTGAACTTTCCTTGTAATTTATTTTTCTTTAAACTGACATTTTCCTGCCATGAGTGTCCTCTTTTTCCCACAAGTACAACAGTTGTTGAGCATCTCTCCAACAGTCACTATTACCATGGCATCTAAGAGATTTGCATCAAAGGAAACCATAGAGAGAAGTGTAGGGTAAGAAATTGAGAAAACATCAGTTGATTTACCAGTGTATGGAGATACTCAATTATTTATAGAGAAGGGAACAACACTGACATGGAAACAGATCAAAGACACTTTTGCAAAAGGACTTTGAGGTAGATTTAGAGGACTGACAGGTTTATCTTAGCATACAGAAGTCAAGGCTACACAAGGTTGCATGCATATATCTCGTCTTCCTTTGTGCGGACATCATCAGCTAGATTGTCTCACATACGAATGAATAGACTATGACATTGAGTAGTGCTAGAAGGCAGAAGTTTGTCACCTTTAGGGCAGAAGACTTTCAACTGATATATCACTTGCCTGAGCCAGTAAAGCACATGGAATCACTCTTCTATGCCACCCACAATTACGTGACTATAAGAGACATTATCAAGTGATGGGTGAAAGAACCATCAAATTTTTGACAGACACTCACCCATGTGTACAACACAAAGTCACTCAGGAAGGTTTACCAGCTATTGATTATATTTTCTTGTAGAATCCATGTCAAGAGAGCATGGAAACCTTTCTTCAAGGGTGGGCAGTCTTATTGGATCAATTGGTGAATGATGGGAGACCATTCAATTGGTCGGATTTATTGTCTTAACAATTCAAGGTCCATGTAGCACATGATTAGAATCCTCCCAAGGATGAGCGAGCAAGGTTCTATATGTCCGCATACTTACTAGATGCAATATGTGCATAGCAGCAGTTCCTTGGCATGAACTGGACATGGACACCATGAGAGACTGTCGTTAACATCTATTGCAATTTTCTTTCAAAATGTGGTTATCAACAAGTAATGGCATGGATAACTGACCACTTTATCATCCCGCTATACAACCTTATATTTGAACAAGATCCACCTTGCATGTCCTAAGATGTAATAGAGGCGATAGTAGACATTACATATTAGTATGCCTCGCTAGGTGGAACCTTCATCAGATTGTTTGGTGGAGAGAAACCTCTACATGTCTTACCAAGGTATGCCACTGACAAACTAATCACTCTAGAAGTATCATACCACCTCGCTACAAGGTTGTCAGTAGCACTGCATAGGAAGAAGAAATCACCATGGCCCACTCTTCCTTTTCATGTCGGATTATACGAGATTATACGAGATAAAGAACTTGAAAGTTGCAAATTTTGAGGCTAAAAAGACAGTGAAATTCAAATTCGTCACTAAGGACTTTAATCTGTATGATCCCCACAATATTTGCTAGGACCACTGTACGAGAGTTTACTTTCTGTGGATCAACAAGCAATTTCATTGGCCAGAGGAGGATCCTTGGAGGTACTACTATAATGGCTCTAAACTCAATGAGTTGGTCAGTATAGAAAGGATGTCAAACACTACTCCATCGATAGCAGCGGTATTGGAAGCAACAACAACATAAGGTAGAAATCCCGTGCAGGACAAGGGAAAGAGGAAGATTGTTGACAGTTCAGAAGGAGAGAAAAGATACAAAATGAAGGTAGATCCTCCTATCACGAAGGCAAATTTGGTATCAGAAGCAAATATGAAGTAAAGGATGTAGAGAGAAGAGTGGTGGGAGAGAGAAAAGTAGAGGCTGCAAGAAGAAAAAATGAAGTTGCAGGAGACAAAGAAGAAGTTGAAGGAAGAACAAGAGTCGATGAGGAGAGAATGAGAAGAGAAGTAGAAGCAGGAAGAAGAACAAAGGAAAGGCATCATGACAGAGGAAACGGCGTTGATATAGGTTGAATAAATGGAACAACCAGCAGCTAAGGAGTAAGGTGAATAGATGCAGGATCGGGAGCTTGCTCATCAGATTGAGAAATTGATTGAAATGACAGACATGGAGTTGGAACAAGAGCCGCAACATGAAGATGTTGACTTGATGTTGAGAGCACCACAGGTCATCCCTCAATCTCCACCACCTTCAACGGAAGAGCCAGACCCAAGCGAGCAAGGAGATGTTGTTCTCCTTGATGATGATCCGGTGATAGATGTGTACAAACTATCATTTGATGAGTTCCAGAAGAGGATTATACAAGCGCGGAGGAAGAACTTTCTAGATAATCATGCTTCACCTGCATTCATTAAAGAAAGGGTGATAGTGTTAGATACCAAGAATCATTCAACTGCCATTTCCAAATCCATATTGGCCTATGCAGGAGCAACAAAATCAAATGTTCATTATTTGACAGTCGAGAAGGAGAAACTGGCAAAGGACTTGCAGGATGCCAGGCAAGAGGCAGAACAACTACAAGAAATAGCGCATAATGCAGTTTTTGTATTGTGGGAGATGAGAGCAGTGATACTTATTGAAGTATCAACACTTGGAGAAACCATGTGGAAGCTCTATGATGGGTTTTTCGCCATGCATAAAGCAGTTGTTTGATTGCATGGCCTACAAAAGGAGAGCAAAGTGTTTGTTAAAACTCTCAAAAACAAACATGCTGCCATTGCCTATGTACAAGAGTGGAGAATTTAGTTCAAACTTAGTGAAGAAAATGAAGCCACATGCAGGTCTGGGGAAAGCGAAGGTTCGAATGTTGATTTATAACAACAAGCAGCTCGCCTCCTTCATTAGTAGCACACAGGACTCATATGTGTGGTTGTAAATTAGATTGGATTTCTTGGTGATAACACACCAAATCCCATCATTTGGTTCCCTCACCAAAGCTAAATCCAACAACCAATTTCAACAGGAGGTTGAAGAGTACTTAGAGTAGCTAAGACATGAGGCCATAAGGGAATACTTGGAGCTCAGCACACACAACATGAAAAAGTTCATCGGTGGTCCTATCAAAGTCAAAACAATGTTACTCATGCTTTAGAATGAGTTGGACACAGGTTCCAAGGCAGTGTATTCGGATGCCATGGAAGCTAGAGTCTGCTTCCAACAAGACACTATTAAGCAGTTTAGGGACACCATCACATGGTACCAAGATTGGCAACAATATGTGACCAAGAAGAAGTAAGTGGAGGTTGTTGAGCTAGACTTCTCCCAAATTCCAGTATCGTAGTGTTGTGTCTTGCTAGGCCATGAAGTTGTCTCTACCCTTTTTTTTTTCTCATATGGGTACGAGTGGAAAATGTAATATTATTTGTAATTATGTTATAAGTGAAATTCCAAGTGTAAAATATTGTAATATGAAGAGTCATCATGTAATGTAATGTGTCATTTTGTAAAGAAGTTGAAGATTCATGAGGGTAGTCTAAAGGTCACAAAGGGGAGTTAAAGATTCACCCCCTCTTATTATAAATAGAATCCCATAACTCATGTAACAGGCTTTTGGGAGCCAAGATTTTGGCAAGTCTTAGGCTTAGAAAGATCGTGGGAGTATTGTGAAGAGCCTTAGCTTCTTCATAGCGTAGAGAAAGTATACTTCTTTGGAGGAGCAGGTGTTCTTGACTGTAATGTTCCACTATTGGGGCTACTGGTCGTCAATGGTGTATGTATGGATGCAACTTTCACTTATAATAATAAAATTAGAGCCAACATGCTTTCATGCAAATGTTTTTAATATAGTAGGACTATTCTTGTGTATTGGCAATGTATCTTATTTAACTTACACATATGGTTAGGAATTATTTTTTTTGCATTTGTACGAATCATGTTGAATGCATATTGTTGGATTAACTCATCACTTTAACTTGTGGACTATTTTGCATCTTAGCTTGTGATGTCATTTCGCTCGTGTGTTCCTTTCAAGTTGCATACTATTATAAGCTTCCAAGGGGCACAGTTCCTTTTCCCTTCATGTGTTGGAAACTTCATGCATCGCACTTGACTCTTCGCAGGGCCACACACTTGCTCTTACCCAAAGTTATCATACTTTCCTCTGCGCGTTTCCGAAATCAAGGCATAACATTACCACCCATTGTTGGGACTCCTACTCCAATTGGTATGAGATCTAGTTGGGACTTCATATTGGGGAGACCCCCTTAATGTTGGCGGGTCCAACACCATCAACATTTCTGGCACTAGGAGGAGGGCTAGATGACAAGTTGATCCCTTGAAGTTTGTCTTGAATTTTATCACACATTTGATGACTTCTCACCAAATCATAACCCCGACATGTTTTTCTAACTCTGCAAATTTGAAATTGTCGGTGTGCCTTTTAGATGACATCCAAATTTAAGTTCAATGGCAAGGGTGGAACAACCTTGCTCAGGGACACAGTTGTTATTCTTGGTTTTTGTGATAGGCGTGATATCCAGTCTGGGGATGTTTCATGTGGGTTGTTTTCTCTCACGTTTGAAGGGCACAAAGGAAATGGTGTTGAACATTGTTCATAGCCTCCATACACTCTTTCAAACAGTTTGTTGTAGAATCTTGTCGCACCTTCATTCTCTATGATCGTAAAACCCTGAATAAAAAAATTAATTTTGTGAAAAAACACCTAATGAATCTCTTCAGGATTTTCACGATCGTTTTATTCAATACTTCTTTGAATTTCTGGAAAATGAAGTGGACTGGGAGTTCTTCACTCGAATATTTCAATATCTTGTTCAGATTTCTAAAAATCTACAAGAATTAGAAACTTCTGAACCTCTCCCAATATACCTCGGTGTTAGAGCTCCCAAATCACAGATGGACAAGGTTGTTCCAGGTGACCCTCCATCCCCTTCTCATCAAACAACTCTATCTCCACAGGTCAAGGTAGGAGAATTTGAGAATTCACCTATTGATCTACCACCATCTCCTCCTACCCCACTTAATCATAATTTCAGCGCATAGTCGGACTATGACTTTGATGGCTATGATGAAGTGCTATCTCCTCATCCTCCATCCTTTGTTCCGTCTGATCCTTTGGATTTCAGTGTATTGTGTTCACCTGTCTCGGATCTCTCTTGTGATAGTCACGGGGATCAAGTTCTCGATGGAGTTGGTGTTGAACAACCAACCTTCGATATCATTTGTGATGAGTATGTGTGGGAGTCTGAACAAGAATCTGAGATTATGTATAATCTCCTTATGTCTGCACCTCTTCTGATTTATCCTGATGTTTTCCACAACTCTGTAATTTATGTTCCATCTTGTGAAAATTCATTTTTGGATGTTACTACTTTCAATCATTTGTAGAACACGTGGAATGCTAGTTTTTCATCTGAATGCAAAGAGGACAAATCAATCTTCCTTAATCCTCACAATCGCTCATCTTATCTTTCTAGGAACAGAGAGGGTGAAATTTCTCATTGTCCATCATCCCCTCTTTATGATTTGTCACATCATGAGGATGCCTTTGTTCGTGATCTTGAACTTTTTGATTGTGATTGTCGTGATCTTTTCGTTCATTCATCCGATGACTATTCTAATTCTTCCACTATTGATCTTTCTAAGCCACTAGTCTTTGATGATCCATATTTTGATGAATTGGAACCTCTCCAAGTTGTCGAGGCACTTCAGCATGAGCTTATGGTTATGTAAAGTTCTCATACCTTGACGTCAATTCCACTTATGATCATAAATGTGTTGAATCTTTCCAGGCTCCTCATCACTTTTTTGCTCACGTTAAAAATCAATTTATCTTACCATTTTCACATCCTCCATCTATATCACACGATCCTATCTCTCAATCATTGGAGGAGTCGTACATAGAAAGCACTGTTACAAAATGGAAATTTTCTTCTTTCTTCACGTTTGCTCATTTTTCAAGTTCAAAAGTGTGTACCTGCTTGTCTTCGACTCGCAATGTGTTAGGACACCATGGTACATCCATGGAGTTCCTTTTAATGCCCTTTTCATTTTTACTTTTTTTGTGAGTTCATTCAAGCTTCAGACATTCTGGTGTGTGTTGTCTTATCTTTCTTGTTTGTTGGTTTTCTTGTATATCCTTCTTGACATGCATGCTCTCACCTACATGGTCCAACCAATGGTTTCATTGGAAGTATCACTTTATGTAGGTTGGCATATGTATGCTTAGGTTAGGAGTAGGAGTAGTTGTTTTCTTTTCTTGTTTGTTTTTCTGATTTCCTTTGCTTTATTTCACCTTTACACCACTTTTTGCCTTTAAATTGTTTTCTTTTGTAGTTGTAGGTTAGTTTTTGCATGAAACTGTGTTTGGCTTCTTAGAAAAACAGGGTGAATTTCAATAAGAACTTATAATACTATCAACACTTGGTTATTTGTTTATCCCCTCTCTTTATATGAACCTTGCATTTCTTCTAGTCGATGATACCCTAATGGAAAATATGTTCCTTTCAGAGAGAGTCATGGTGAAATCATGATTCTTGCATTCATAACTAGTACTGCCTACTCTAATCGGTTTTCTATTTTCGGTTAACCCTTGTCAACTAAGTAAAGTAGAGTAAGGAAGGGGGAAAACCTTAACAAGTATGTCAGAGGTATATATAAATATCCTTCTCTAATGGGACAACCTCTTCTACTCTCAATAAGTCGGGATCCCTCCTCCACCCCATGAAACAAATAAGTGCCTATGCACATTTCTTTCAACAAATGAAATAAAGGGCAAAAGGAGAGAAAGGCTTCTTGCACATAGCAGTGAAGCAAGTAACTCCTTTGTGGTACTGTCCAGACTCATTGGTGTTGGGATAGGGTCCCTTGGGTCAATTTGTTAAAATATTGTAAGTCTGCATTTTGAGGAGTGGAGCGCGAGTAGCGTAGGTAAAATAGGAGTCAAGGGGTCTTAGGAAGGTCAAAACCCCTTATATTTTGGTATTATATTTTGGCAATTTCTTATATTTCATGTCTACCCTTTGGTAAATATTGATGGTGTTTTTTGCTTGGTTTCTAATTTTATTTAATATGTAAATGACTGGGTGTTTTTCAGGGTTTTTCTCTACATTATTCCAGTGTTTTTTGGAACATTTAGTTATATTATAATCAATCGTCATCTATTGGGTTTCTTCTTCAAATAATTAAAGGTAGTGAAGGCTGACAATTTAACAAACTCTCTATTTCACACGCTGCCAATCATTAGGTAAAACCCTTACTTTCATCTTGTGTATTCTTAGTTTTTTGTTTCGGAGTTTGAAATATAGTGAGGAGAAACTAATTTATTTAATAGTTAATGAAAATGAATTATTTTCAAGCATTATGCAACCAATGTTTCCTTTTCTTTGTAATTATTTTATGGCTTTCTAGCCAAAAATTCTTTGTAAGAACTCTGGACACCACATATCTCCACAATGGTATGATATTGTCCACTTTGGGCCTAAGGCCTCATGGATTTGTTTTTGGGCTTTACCCCAAAAGGCCTCATACCAATGGAGATATTTGTCCATCCTTATATACCCATGATCCTTCCCCACTTCTAGTCAATGTGGGACTTTGGTCGTATACCCAACAATCCTCCCCTCGAACAAAGGACCATCGAGCCTCCCCTCAAACGATTATCCATCCGTCCACTCTCTACCAACCAAGATTCTCCGCTCCAATGCATAGGAAGCACACGCCTTACATGGAGCACCACCTGCCTCGAGAGCTTGCTCTGTCTTAGGTCAACTCCTCTTCACCGTGTTGGGACCAGGACACGTCCATGAAGAATTCGGAGCACACTTCCTGTCTAACCGAGCTCATCCACAGATCCCATCGTGATATTACCAGGACCCACCACCTTCGTTCGACATTTCGAGGATTCATCCACTTGGCTAACTTCGGAACTTGGCTTTGATACCACTTGTAAGAACTCTGGACACCACATATCTCCACAATGGTATGATATTGTCCACTTTGGGCCTAAGCCCTCATGGATTTGTTTTTGGGCTTTACCCCAAAGGCCTCATACCAATGGAGATATTTGTCCATCCTTATATACCCATGATCCTCCCCACTTCTAGTCAATGTGGGACTTTGGTCGTATACCCAACATTTTCAAGCGTTATGCAACCAATGTTTCCTTTTCTTTGTAATTATTTTATGGCTTTCTAGCCAAAAATTCTTAATCTTTGTTTTATGTTCGAGTAGGGTTTGATAACCCTCTATGTCCACCTTAAAAAATTATCTCTCTTTGAATTTCTCAGTAACCCATCTTTAGATTTGGTATTCAAATATATTATGAGCGTTTTTTATTTGCACGCTCTGAATTCTTATTGTTAGTGCGGGTTTCTTAAATGTCAGTTTCCCATTATTAGATTTAAGTATGTAATTTAGATATTGTTATTTATTGGGAAACCCTACTTGGGTTATGAATTAATTGATTGTTACTGTATTACAAACCTATTCTAAGAAAACCCATACTCATAAATTTAGGGAAATATAGTGTGTATGCGCAAGTGTAGTGATATATAAGAAAACCCATACTCATCAGTGAATACCCAAAAGTAAAACCATGTAAAATATGAAGGAATATATTCAAGTAGAATATGATGTAGAACATGATTGGTATGTGTGTGTATATATATATATATATATATATAGTGGAAATGATGAATCGAATGGATTCATGGGTTTGGTATGTATTCGCACTATTTTCATTGTATTGACTGATAAATTGATTGATTGTCACTGTATATTACAAACATATTATAACGGAAGTTAAAATAATCATAATCTTTTGTTTCTAGAACACCAAAACATGGTTCTTCTAAGTAAATATTGCAAAATAAATAACATCATATTTACGAGTGGGATTCCCTAAAGTTTATACTTCTATACCAGTTTGCTCGCAACAAAACATAAATAAAGAGTTTCTTCACTTAGTTTCTTTCTTTAAAAAAATAAACAGTAAATACAAATTATATTAAACATAAATAAAGAATTTCTTCACTTAGTTTCTTTCTTAGAAAAAAAATAGTAAATACAAATATTACTGAGAACTATAAAATAAACACATCATTTTTAACTCAAATATCCATCTCCAAATAGATTTATAAAGAAAGAATACTGACTTGCAATAAATTTTTAATTTTTTTTTTTTTTTTTTTTTTGCTGGAAAATTAGCAATCAAGTATTTGGCTCCACCCAACCTTGACACACCAACACAACTAGTGTCCCCCCGAGCGTAATAGGTCTACAAATTTTCTTTTGTATCATTTTGCTTACTTCTCTTCAATCTCTTCTACCCTTAGAATGAGACGAAAACAAGTAGACAAAATATTTTTAACCAAATCCCTTCTATCACTCTTTTGGTGGTTAATAACTACCTCCACCTCATCAACAAGTGGTAAGTAGTTATCAGCTAATTAATGAGCTTCTGTTTACCAATCCTAAATACAACTTCCTATCTTCTAGGAAATAGTTAATTGGCCAATATCATAGTTCATCAATTAAATCTAATCTGGAATTGGCCAATATCATAGTTCATCAATTAAATCTAATCATACAGATTAGATTCCTAGTACTTATTCATGGGTAATAATTATTCCATAATAATTTTCAACCTCATCTCTTTCAGCCATCTGTACTCAAAAAATATTTTTCCATATTTTATTTATTTACAAAAAGAAAACATCCTAGTTACAATTTTACAACTAGTTATTATCAGAAATAAATTTGTTGATAATTAAATTTTTGAAATGTTTTTTGAATTAATACACTTAACCAAAAACATACATATGTACACTTTAATTACATAAAGTATCAAGCCAAGGGATATCACATAATATTCCAAAGGTTTTTCTTGGGTATCATGTCAAAAGCTTTTATAAAGTCAAAGAAATAACAAAAACATATCAATTTTGTTTTTATGTCACTCCTCCATAATGATCCTCAGAGTAACAAGGTGTACCACAGTTGAATGATATCTCCTAAGCATTGCTTGGCCTTTAGCTCTTTTTTTGTGGCTTTCTAGCCATAGGCTAATCATTTTTTCCAAAATAATTCCATACATCTTGGCTAATATGGGTCTAAACATAACGGTCCTATGATCAGAGGGAATGCGTTTATCTCCACTTTTAAAAACAAGGACAATGAGCCTTTATGTTGAGGATTTAGGGAAGCCTTGATTCACTAATCAATTGAAGAACTTCTTTGTGTGTGAGGGATGAGGATAGGCCCTCAAATTTTAGAAATTTCAACTTGGTATCCTTCATTGTCCTTAGTGTTCCCATTCGCGAGCCACTTAACCCCAATATTTATGTCTTCAAGAGAAAATATTTCATCCACTGTAGGAATGTTTAGAATGGTGTCCATGGAATTTGGGGATTCAAAATATTTTTAAGGTAGGAATTACAATCCTTAAAGGGAATCATATTATTTTCTTTAGTTTTATGAATTAGAATTGGCCTCTAAAACTTCCTAAGATCCATTTTATATAGGTGTAAAAGATAATAGTTCTTTCTATCTATACAATACATTTCTTCCATTTAATAATGGCTTTATACATATTTATGTCATCAAATTTTAGGAACTCATTAAAATCATTCCTAATAGTTTTCCTAGCAATTTGAAATTATATTATGGTATTGTATTCATTTTTGTTAAACTAAAATTAGGAAATTTGTATGATGTAAAGTTGTAATAAATAACAAAATTACATCCTACTTTCATCCAGAGCTTTAAGAAAAATAAACATCTCCATACATGCAAAAGGTAGCTTGATTACAAATATAATCAGGAAAAATATCACAATACATATTACAACTGTAGATTTTGTAGTAAACATATATGATATTCTAGTGATTTTAAAAATCATTAAACTTAATTAAAAAAAAATGACATTCAATAGCCTATCCATACCAACATTAGAGAGGATATAGTCTTGCTTCCCAGTTTCCATTTTTTCAACTAGCTAAGGCATTGCGTTGTCTTCCCTAAAATTCTCTTAGTTAAGTTCATTAAGATTATTTAATTATAGGCCCCTAATTGAGTTCCTTTGCTCAAAGTTTCTTTTATTTTATGGGGTAACAATTTTTGGTATATACTTCACAACAATACTCATGATTGAAGAAAATTGAGAGATGGTCTTATGCTCATTGTCATGAACCTTTATGGTTGCTAAAAAGATAGAAGTCTCATTGAATTGAAGAAATTCTTCATGATTTTGAATAACTCTTCCAATTTCTTATGGATTTCTAAAATCCATAAGAGAAACACTAAGATAAGGATGCCAAATCAAGGCCAAATTCAAACCGGATACCTATAACCAAGAAGTAACCTGATATTTTCCAAGGAAAGAAACGAAATTGAACTTACAGGTATCCAAAGGAACCCTCTAAAGTGATAAGCTCTAATAGTAAGATAAAATTTCTAAAAGAGGGATATCATGGTGTAATTACACAATTTTATTCATTAGATGTTCAAACATCTATATGTTTTTCTCTAGTGAATCTCCAAAAAGTTATTAACAATCATTCTAAGGTATATAGAGATATGCCTAAGGGTCTTCCACCTACTTGAGATCTTGACCATGCTATTCATTTGCAACAAGGAAGTATAGCACCTAACATTAGGCCTTACAATTATCCATATAAATAAAAGAGTGATATTTAGTGTATGGTTCAAGAAATGTTAGAAGTTGGCATCATTGAACTAGCCTCAGTGCTTTCTCTTCACCAATGGTGATGGTTATAAAAAAGGAGGTTCATGTGTATGTGTCTAAATGATAGACAACTCAACAAAATGAAAATCAAATATAGCTTTCATGTTTCTACTTTTAATTAATTATTAATTAAAATTAATGGAGAAATTTTCTTTACTAAGTTGGATCTCCATTTTTGGTATCATCAAATCATAATGAGGAAAGATCCTAAAACATCCTTTAGAACACATGAAGGTCATTATGAGAGTTTGGTTATGCCATTTGGACTTACTAATTCACATTCCACATTTCAAAGCTTGATGAATTCCATTTTAAAACCCTTCTTTAGAAAAATTATTTTTGAATATTTTGTTTACATACAAATCTACGACAAACCTTGGGAAGAGCATGTACAACACATTGATAGAGCCTTAATATTATTAGAAGAACAAAATTTTTATGAAAATCCATAAAGTGTGTCTTTGGGGTTCAAGAAGAGGAATATTTGGGTCATGTTGTATCCCACAAAGGTGTCAAAGTGGACCCTAACAAAATCAAAACTACAAGGGAATGACCAATCCCCAAAACCTTGAAGAAACTTAAAGGATTCTTAGGATTGAAAGGATATTACCACAATATTATCAATAATTATGTTCAAATGTCATCACATTTAACAAAATGATCCATAAACTTCCATGGATATTCCACTGGATAGTTCGTCACAACATATTTGATAATCCTATATTAAAATACCGTATTTTTACATTGTTACATCTTTATTCAAATTCTAGATTTGTAGATTTTACTATAATTAGTGCATGCATGTGAATATAAATTATGCAGAAAAGTAGAGAATGAAAAAATAATCTCACACTGTAGGTTTTAACCCCGTACAGAAATTACCTACATACGAATTCTAAATCACAGAAAAATATAACAATGCGAGAACAAAACACATAAAAACACATATGCACAGAGATTTTCCCCTGGATCCCAAAACCGGGACTACCAGCTTGATTTTTCATTATATTCCTTTCAATGTTACAATACATATTTATACATGCCAAAGCATCCAATACCATGGACCAAAAACCATTCACGTCCAATACCATGGACACAAAAAACCATCGCATCCAATACAATGGACCGAAAACCATCGCGTTCCAAAAAACACAGTGCGAAAATCATGCACAAAACCATAGGTGGGTCCGCCCAACCTAACATAGGGTCCAAAACCAAAATTTCCTGGGGCGCTGCCCCGGACCCCATAAAGTGGGGTTACAGGTACCCCTCAAAACCCCCTGTTAACTATGTGGAAAGAATATAACACAACCCGACAATATCCCACTTGTTGTTTTCTTTCCACAGGGGGCCACAGGAGAGCTTAGTCATTTTTCCAGACCTGAAACGCCCATTATTTTTCTACACCAAGAGAACTTCTCAGAGCTAACAGATTTTGTCAATGCATCTGCAGTATTCTTCAAAGTGTCCACCTTTACCAGCAACACCTTTTTGTCTTCTATCATATCCCTCACAAAGTGATACTGAACATCAATGTGCTTTGTCTTTGAATGATAAGCAGGGTTCTTTGCCAAGAAAATTGCACTTTGGCTGTCGCAGTCTATCCTTATAGCTCCCCGTACTAACCCCATACTTGAACACAATCTCTGCAACCAAACATCTTCCTTGCTTGCATGAGTGGTTTCCATGTATTCTGCCTTTGTAGTTGATAGTGCCACTACAGATTGTTTCTTACTCATCCAACTGACTGCACCTCCAAATAGGTTAAACACATACCCACTTGTAGATCTTCTCTAATATAGATCTCCAGCCAGTCTGCATCAACAAAGCCATGAATATCCAATACTCTGTCCAATCCGAGTCTTCCTTGGTAGCACAAACCATAATCACTAGTGCCACGCAAATACCTGAAAACCAGCTTCACTGCTGTCCAGTGCTCCTTCCCTGTTTTGACATAAACCTGCTCAATACTCCCACTGCATGTGCAATGTCTGGTCTAGTACAGACCATGGCATACATCAAGCTACCGACTGCACTTGCATATGGAACATGGGACATGTCCTCTTCCTCTTCTTGTGTCTTGGGACACTGTTCAGCAGATAATCTCACACCTACAGAATAGGAACCTTCACCAGTTTACTATCCTGCATATTAAACCTCTGCAATAATGTCTCGACATACTTCCTCTGGTTTAACCAGAGCTTCCTCTTTGCCCAATCTCTTTTAATTTCCATGCCCAAAATATAGTTTGCAGCACCGAGATCTTTCATGTCGAATTTGGAGGACAATTGGGTGTTCAAATCCTAGATAATTTCTTTGTCATTTCCAACCAACAACATATCATCCACATACAAGACCAGATAAATAACACGGTCACCAATTAATTTAAAATACACACAATGATATGCTTTGCTTCTGGTGAAGCCAAGTCCCCGTATAAATGTATCAAATTTCTGATACCACATCCTTGGTGACTGTTTTAACCCATACAGAGACTTCTATAACTTGCATACCAGTTCTTTCTTACCCTTCACCGCAAAGCCTTCAGGTTGCTTCATGTAGATTTCCTCTTCCAAATCCCATGAAGAAATGTTCTTCACATCCATCTGTACTACCTCAAAATCAAAAGTAGCAGCAACAGATAAAAGTAATCTAATAGAAGTTACCTTGGCAACAGGAGAAAAAATATCACCAAAATCAATTCCCGGCACCTGGGAATAACCTTTTGCTACCAACCGAGCTTTGTATTTCTCCACCTTCCCTTCTGCATTTGTCTCTTCTTGAACACCCATTTGCTGCCAATGGGTTTTCTTCCAGCCGGCAACTCCACCAGATCCCAAGCCTCATTTTTGTGCAAAGATGCCATTTCATCAACCATGGCCTCTTTCCAGAGTTTTCCATCCTCTGAATCCACTACTTCCTTCACAGTTCTGGGATCATCATCAATAATAGACAAGGCAAAGTTTGAATAGGAAGCAGATGGACTATACCTTTCTGGCTGCCTTCTTTCTCGAGCTGATCTTCTCACAGCCGGAGTTTGTGGCTCTTCATCTTCTGATTCCTCCTCTACTACAGAGTCTGATTCTTCCTCCTTTAGATCAAACTCTATCTCCACAGGTTCCTTTGGTTGGACTTCATGTTTAATAAAATCTTTCACCTCTCTGAACACCACATCTCGACTGTACACAACCTTCCTTGTTACTGGGTTCCAAATCTTATAACCCT